>JAOVVA010232544.1:0-20261 GCA_028565275.1 Leiocassis micropogon | reverse complement strand
AGCAAGCTGTGCATAATGGCAGACGCAGACGGTGCTATAACATAATGAATTTTATGATGAAGGCCTAATATGAGCTTATCCTGTTTCAAAAGCTAGCAGCCGCCACTGCCGTATACAGAATAGTTTTTATTAAGACACAGCATGTCTCTATGTACACTAATTTGCTAAAAGGTTGTTGACACGTGACTATCATTCCAATGTGCACATGTTGATATACCTTTCCAGATTTAACCCCTTTTTGCTGTTATGATAACCAACACTATTTTTAATTTTGGGACATGACTGTGGGGATTTGAACACTTAAATTATGCCCTTACACTAAGGTTAGGCACTGATGTTGGGCAGGGAAGCCTGGGGTCAAACCTCAAAAGAAGAAGAATTAACAGCAGATTCAATAGAAGCAGGTACCAATAGAAGTAAGGATGTCTGAGGAAGAAGGTCATACCATCATCTATCGCTCGCATTATGACAGTGTAGGTACTGTTGTGGACATAGGGGGACTCACGGTCCATCTTCTTTACCAGGGTAATCTTGCCTGTCTTTGGGTCTATAGACATCCACCTAGCTGGATCATGTACGAGCTCATACCTTTAAACACACAAAGTGGACATCAAGAAATTGTACTCTTTAAAAACGAAACTTATACAGAGGTTGTAATAAGTATTTCTACACTTAACTCACACTCACAAATAAATTTTACTGCATTAGAACAATATATTAAGCCAAGTGCCATTTATAATGCTCTTAAAAAAAAGAAAAAAGAAAGCTATCACAAATTAGTGAAGCAAATGTCCCCCCAAATATTATGTGTAAAATAATACATATACTGTTCAAAATTAGGAAAAAAGATTTCAAAAAAAGAACTGGGAGCAAACTGGGAAGGACTGTAGGAAAAATCAAGAAAAAAACAGGCAGGAGACAGCAGCATGGGTCGCTTCAGATGTCAATAAGAGTTACTACAGTATATAAACTACAGCACAAACTATTCAAAACAGGATCAGTGAACATGACTACATAGGGTTAACAATGCAGCAGAAACAGTTGATCAATCTCAAGAATGTGAAAGCCTCAATAAAAAAAGCAGCCTCTGGGGAAGTGTCTTATGTTCAGATGTACCTTGGATTGATTTAATGTTAGAGTATGAATGAGTTTTTTTCCCCCAATATAGAGAACTTTATACATTTGTGTCTATTAAGTGTCAAAATCCTTTTATGGCCTCTGTAGCGTACGAGGATATAAAAACAACACAACTTGATGGCCATATATACAGTATAACCCTGTTACTTTTTACTCATACCTAATGTTTGCTGGATCTGAATCCTCATCTGTGACTGTGGGTGTATACAACACATCTCCCGGCTCCTCCTCCTCAAATCTGTAAACCTTTTCAATTTTATTCTGAAACACGGGTGGGTCATTCACATCAATTACTTTGACAGCAATTTTAGCCGTGCTGTGATTTTTTAAAGCCTCTGGTACAGGATTAAGTGGCTTTCCATCAATGCATAAAAATAATGGCTCTTCATTCTCCAGTCCTATTTCCAGCTCAGCTAGAGTAGTTTTCTCATAATCCTTTCCCTGTGGGATAAGGGGATAAACATGTGCATATTAAATATATATTTATTTATATAATTTATTCTTATTTATAGCCTAGTGCATTTTATTTCTCTTTAATAAAGGTTTATGAAGAACAAACTGAAAGAAAATTGACCAACATATTTACAAAAGTTTTGGAAATGCTGATTTCCCTTGTATGTGTGCATAAATGAATAAGAATAATAAGCATAAATTGCATAAAAGGCAAAAATGCATAATTTAAAAGGCATAATTTAATTGGAATTTATCAAATGTTTATAAAATGTTAACGATTAAAGTTAATCAAAGAAAAGTACAACAATGTATGCAAATTATTTTCATTAACCACACATTTATTATGTAAATGACGAAATATTTATGAACATTTTTGTTCAGGTTGGTTAAAAATTAGACCCAAATATGAATAAATATATGAAATATTTACATATATTGTAAAATAAAGTAAAAATTGTAAAAAAAAAAAAAAAAAAAAGTTAAAAAAAACTGGGATTTCTTTCTCTTCTATAATCTAAAAGTACATTGACACCTAAAATTATATTTTGTTGTGAATTCCTTATATCTACCTTGATGACAGTCAGCACTCCTTCATTGGTAACTGGATCAGTTTCTATCTTGTAGTTGCCCTCCTCATTACCCTTCAGGATAGTGAACACTGCTCTGGATGCTGGAGTTCTGGGAGTGTCCTGGTCTTTCACAGGAATCCTTAAAATCTCCTTATTGTTTTCTGACTCATTAACCTGAGTATTGAACTTGGACAATAAAATATGTTGATTTAAATTAGATTAATAAGATTTGTTTATTATTATTATTATTATTATTATTATTATTATTATTATTAATTTTTTACTATTATTTAAGCAGACATAAGACAAAATAAAATAAAAAGATGAAATGTGTGATGTCAGCGTCTTTAATGAACACTAGAAATAAAATTAATTGATGAATTCAGTACTGTTTAGAGCTTAGTTTTGCATGTAATACAGTAATTCATCAGGGCTCAAATTTGGAAACATTATTATTTTCTTTAAAAAAAAAATACTTTGATCATAACTATCACCATATCTCAACCCAGTTGAGCATATATGAGATTTCCAGTTTTTTTTTGAGACAGTACTCTACAGCTCCATTAGCAAAACACCAAATTGTGGGAATATCCTTTGGAAGGACACTCTAATGTCAATGTGCTTTGAAAATGGCCTGGTAGCCCCTGCTGGCTCAAAATCCCATGTCAGTTTACTTTTAGTTTGTTACCTGCCCTTGTTTTTATTCCTTTCCTCAATTTGTTGCTGTATAATTTACTTTCTCAGCATACCGAACATGGCAATGATGCCAAATAGCTACACCTCAGAATACATCAAAGGGTTATTTTCATGAATTTAATTTCCTTAAAGCAATCTATAAAATGACTGATAACATAAACACTCCTTGGTAGGGATGCAGACGTTTCAGACTCCAGTTTATTGCGCTGTATAATAAGATCTCAGATCCTCACCTTTGGAAGAGTGAACACAGGTGCATGTGTGTTGGAGTCAGTGATGAAGACATTTACAGTCGCGGTGGATGAAAGTGATGGCTTCCCATGATCCTGAGCTTCAACAAGGATTTTATAAACTTTTACTTTCTAAATCAAAAGAGATAATGCATTCATTAAAAATAGAAATAATGAATTTTTTTTAAAAATATTAAATTGTATAACAATTTCCCCTCTAAATGCAATATTGCCATAAGCTTTTATTTATAAACAGTATAATCAAAGAGTAACAATGGTCTAGGCATTAAACAGTGTTGGGGGACGTTACTTTTTAAAGAAACTAATTACCTTACAAAATTACTATTATTAAAAAGTAATCAGTTACATTACAGCGTTACTTCTTAATAAAAGTAATTAGTTAGAGTACTTTTCCATTGCATAAAATGAAAACTCCTTTGTGATTTCTCATGCATGTTGTTTTAGTCAAGACCTTTATAATTATTCTACCATCATCACTCAGCGAACTCTGGCCCATTATCTGTTAACAACTAATACTCCTATCTCACCTACGCTGTTTTACGCGGTGGCCATAAGTACGGTTCATTATGATTCACTGTGAGTTTTGGCGCTGTGATTAGGTTTCCATCTTTCCACGCGTCAGTCCTCATGGAAGCTGGCAGACCTTGCAAAACTTCCTGGAACGTTGGGCAGTCACTCGCGGCGGCTTATGGTGCCTACAGTAACAACGCTTCTCACCGCGAGTCAAACCGCATAGGTGAGAAAGGCGAATAAAATCAGGAACAACAGCGGGGGGACGGGGCTTGTAGGACGACTTTCACACACAAAAAAAAAGATTACACGTCACTGCTGTCTGGCTCACGGATTACATAAATTCTCTGAATAACGGATTACATTTTTAAAAATATAACTAAATAACTGAGTACAGTGGAACCTCAGATTGTAAGTAACACGGTTTGCGAGTGTTCCGCCAGACGAGCAATGATTTTTTAAATCAATTTTAACTTGAAAAATGAACAAGTCTTGGTTTAAGAGTACAGAGTATCATGTATCATGCATGCGCTTCTTGTTTCATGCTAAGCGTCACGTGATCACAACTAAGCCAACGTTTTTTTCTCTCTCTTTTGCGCTGCTGAATTGTGGGTAATTGCTCCCCTGCTTGGTCTTAATGTGTGTCTATTATTGGTATAATCAACATCCGTGCACATGTGTACTGTTTACTATAACACTGTGACCACGTGTGTTGGGGTAATGCATCTTTTATTTTGTGTTTGTATGTGTGTATGTACAGCGTGCATGAAAAGCAAAAGCAAGTCTCATTAGAGAGGTTAAAAATCCATTTTTTCTCTCCCTCTGTATCAGCCTGCACGTTATCTGCGTGCGCGTCATTGGACACCGTGCCCCTTTACACACACACACACACACTCTCTCTCACACACACACACGCACACTCTCTCTCTCTCTCTCTCTCTCTAATGGAAACACTGCTCTGTCGCGATGTATTTCAAAGGTAATGTGCAGGTTGATTTGTTTTATTTTTACTTTACAGCAGTGATTCAGTTAGTATGTGCTCACACGAGTGTCATTAACGATGTTAATTTGTTAATTTGTTGATTTTTTCACATGGGAAAATTTGATTTGATTTACGAGTGTTTTGAAATATGAGCCCACTTTCAGAACGAATTATGCTCATAATCCAAGGTTCCACTGTACTTGAATGGCGGACCCAACACGTTAGATTACTCGTTACATCAAAAAAGTAATCCAAGTACTCTAACTTGTGACAAGTTACACCCAACACTGGCATTAACACAAATAGTATAATATCTGAGTAATAGAGGTGTAATATATTGTAATATAAATGCTTGTATTGATAAGCTCTGTTTACACTCACATCATAATCAAAGCATCCAGTAAAGCCAAGCTTTGAGACCAAGCTGTTCTCCATGCTAACAAAGGATTCCAGGAAAAATTTTGGTGAGGCTGGATACTGAGACACAATCCTCATTGAGATGCGAGAGTTATCTTTTCCTTCCTCATCTTTGTCACTTGCTCTCAGTGAAAGTGGAAGCATACCTAATGCAATGGGGAATTGAGTATGATTAGAATGCTGAAATGTAGTTTCCTTAAATACTCTCTGAGAACCATTTTGAACCATTAGCTAAAGAAATAAAAAGCAAAACTATTATTATTATTATTATTATTATGCAATTATTCCAGCTTAGCCCTGTCCTTTAACTAAATTCTAGGTAAAATATGTATTTTGGGAAGTTATGTTAATAGTATGTTGTTGTGAAGATGGGAAACACTTTCTCTCATTCTCTATACTGCTTATTCTGTTAAATGTTGCGGGAAGCATGGGTTTCCATGGGGTCCCGGGGACCAAGGACATGAGGCAGGGGACACCCTGGATTGGGTGCCAGTCTCCATCCAGCGGAGAACATTTAAGCAACTTGCACACAGCACCCGAGTTGCGAGGCCACAGTGCAAACTACAATGCCTACATGCCACATAGATGATAAACTTCTACAGCTTTCACTAAGAACAACACCAAAAAAAGCTAGGGAATTACTTTTCTCTCTAGACACCCTTTGAGGATCCTAATATTTGCAATGGGTGTATGGTTGTACACATTCAAATAGGAATTCAAATGTAAAAAGGATGTGCCAAGTCCAGGACCTTAGTCAACCAAGATTTGTCCTGTGAAATATATTTTTTGAAATCCGAAACAGCAGTGTGCATGATACTTGCCTTCTTTTAGGTTCTCTGGAAGATCAACATCAAAAACTTTAGGGCTAAATATTGGTGGATTATCATTCTTGTCCCTTACGATCACATCGAAATATAATGATTTGTCAACCAATTTATTATTCTGATCCAGCACATCAAACTGCACCTATGATTAAGATATATAATAAGAGAATGACACATTATACATGTTACATTAAAATAAACAACCTGTCTTGGTTGAAAATGGATGACTTACTTTCAAAATGGAGTACGCTTCCCGGTCTAAGGGCTTTTGTATGTTGAGTTCCCCAGTCCTTTCATTAATTGTAAACACACCCTTTGGATCCTCTGTCACACCCTGGCCATTGATACGGAATTTGGTGGACCCATTTATGTACTGATCATTGTACAACTGAAGACAAAAGTGTAAAAGTTAAGACAAGATTTTATAAATTTTATTCTGATGTTGGCAGAAAGTCTGATTTAAACATAGCATAGCATAGCACGGCAGCCTGGTAGCTAATTATAAAAGTCTTTATTTAATTACAGTTTGAACATATTGTTACAAATAGCACAATTACTAAATAGCTTAAGGCTGGAGATCACTCTGTCATGCTGACTGAGTTAGAATAACAGATTGGAAGCTTTAAAAGTTTTTGTTCTTCCTCTGTTAACTATGGTTACCTACAAGGAAACATGTGCAGTCATTATTACTTTGCACAAAAAGGGATTCACAAACAAGGATATTTCTGGTAAAAAGATTGCACCTAAATGGGCCATTCATCCGCTCATCAAGAACTTCAAGGAGATTTTATTCAGCTGCAGTATCAGGGCACCACCAGTGCAGAGCTTGCATGGGAATGGCAGCTGCAGGTGTGAGGGCATCAGCACGCAAGGAATTTTAGACAACGTCCTGGTGTCAAGACGGGCAGCAAAGAAGCAACATCTCTCCACGAGAAACATCAGGGACAAACTGATATTTAGCAAAAGGTAGAGGGATTGGACTGCTGAGGACTAAGGTAAAGTATTTTTTTTCTGATGAATCCCCTTTCTGATTGTTTGGGGCATCTGAAAAAAAAAACTTATCCAGAGAAGAAGAGGTATTTATGTTCAATAAATACACTGCCTTACCAAAAAATTAAGTCGCACAGTCCAAGATTTCATCGATCACCTTTAACTTGCATTACAGTGCACAGTGCAGTACTGTATGAAAACGATTCCTCCTACTCCCAGAACCTTACTTTCACACTTATATGCCTATTCCATAAGTGTAGACTCTCCATAGATGTGATAACCTGGTCAGTCAGTACATTCAGGTAATTAGCTGACTTTATTTTTTGCAACATAACGTTGCAGAGTCTAGACCTGGGTCCGTTCTTCGTACGTCGCTAACTCAGTTAGCTGGATTTGATTGTTGTGGATTTGTCCTGATTTTAGATTGTTTGGTTCTTCGATGCACATCTCGCACTTGCTATCATAGCAACAGGTCCGTGAGCTTAAACCTGCTTCCGAAACCTGTAAACAGGATTTAAGCTGCGCTCCTGGCGGGTTATGATTGGTTGAAATGGCGAGGTCACATCTGATTTGTTACAGAGCATGACTGACGCGGTCTGACTCACGTGGGAAGAGAAAAGTATCTTGCATATGGATGTAGTTAAACATACATACAGTATATGTATACATGTGTGTGTGGCTGTGGTCATCATTCGTGTGTTAATCGCCGTGTATGTCTAATAATATGTAACATTCTATCCCCCGATTGCGTCTATATAAGTGGAGGTAATTTTCTCACCCCCAGGGATGCCCTCCACAATTGGTCTGTTACTATTGAAACCAAGGGCGAGCTCTTCTGCTGGGGTATAGGGAGAGGGTGCCGGACCACCACCTGTTTTTTTCTGTTCCGCCTTTTTCTTGGTTGCTGTTTTAAACCATGAAACACATTGATTTGCCAGTGTCTTAAAAGAAAATGAAGATAACTACGCTAAAGATTACCATTTTGTAAGATGTTCTTGTACTTCACTTTTACTTGTTCCCATGTTCGCATGGGTCCACTGCTGGCTCTGACATTAAAGATGACAAAAAGAGCAATTAATACAAATAGGATATATATATATATATATATATATATATATAATCAAATCCTATTTGTATTAATTGCTCTTTTTGTATATATATATATATTATTAAACTTTGAAATTCTCCATAACCCTCTAATAAAGGCTCTTGCTCTGCTTGAGAAAAAATTGAGCTCGCTCTTTTGCCATTTTGTCAACCAATCGAAGGGGTTGTGATCAGTGTTTCTACTGTAATTTCTTCTAATGCATATCGTCTTTTAAACCAACACATGAACGCGCAATAATCCTAGACAACTCAATCCAGCCATACTAATCATCAACAACAGGTGTGCTCGAAGAACCAAATTAGCCACATCGTAATTAGCACGATGATCTCATCTTAGATGTGTCAATTCATCTCGGATGTGTCAAGCGACGTACGAAGAACGGACCCCTGAGCACCTGAAGCAACCCCAGATCATAACACTGTCTCCAGAGGCTTGTACAGTGGACACTATGCATGATGGGTGCATCGCTTCATGCACTTTCCTTCTTACCCTGACACGCCCATTACTCTGGAATAGGCTCAATCTGGACTCATCAGATCATGTGTCTTTTCGCTCCAAAGTTCAATTCTTATCCTCCATAGCCAATTTAAATGTTTTTCCATGATTAATCTCATAAACAAGTGGTTTGCTTATGGCCACACAGCTGGTGTTAATCCTAATCCTATGAGTTCTCATCAAATTGTGCTCTTACTGTGACTAATAAACATAGCTGTGATTTCTACTGTGTTTTTTTTTTTACTATGGATCTTTAAAAAACATTTATGTGATCACCATTCAGACTTTTTTTTTGGACCACATTTCTTCCATGAAGCAGAAGATTTAACACAGTCCTTACAGATTTTAATAATGTGTGGGACATTTCTTAACTCAGTTCCAGTAATTTTAAATCTCCTTTGGTGCTTCATGTAGGCCAATAATTAAACCTTTTTATTTTATTGATTAAAACCTTATAGAAAAAACTAAATCTGTTTAAAAATGTATATTATATATATTTATATTATGTATATTACATTATATATTTTTTTCATTCTCTCATTTTTTTTGGAAACCACTCAGATAATATCATACAAATACCCAAAATCACACACATGCAGAAAGCCTGAACAGTATTTTTGAACAGTATAAAAGTATTTTTAAAAAATCTCATATTTTATTTATTGTCTCTGCAAATAAAGTATGCAATATATGATACATTTACACGGACTACCACACATGTATTATAAATATTTTTTTCTGTAGTTAGTCCAGTGTCTGTCAAGAGGTACCTTTGTGAATAGTTTGGGATAAGGTCCAGGAAGTTCCTCTTCAATTTCAAAAGTCGACAGGACCCATCTCCTCTTGCTCCGAATAAGAAGATTCTCCTATTATTATAATATATTATGATAGATTTAATAACACTAATTATTTTTATCCTAATAATTTACATTAGTAAGTGGAAGCACATAATTGAAATTTAATACATACACTTGCCTCTTCATATTTCTTCTCCTGACTCCTTAGTTCACCAGGTGAACTCTTGGCCCACTGCTGAAAACATGCAACAAAACAATGCACGCTGTTACTGATATTATATTTTTTAGTAAAGGTCAGTATAGATTAATTATAGTAAGATAATTCGTAAAGGTCAGTATAGATTAATTATGGTAAGATAATTCGTTCCACTTCTCACGTGTACACCACTTTGTATTGGTCTTTCACGCGGAATTCCAATAAAATTGATTCATGTTTGTGGCTGTAATGTGACAAAATGTGGAAAAGTTTAAGGGGGCCGAATACTTTTGCAAGCCACTGTATATTATGACTGAGAGGAGCAAAATGTTCTACACAATTAGTGAAAAAAAAAAAATGTCAAAAGTGACTGGATCGTCGTTGATGTCCAATCCAATAAAAAAGTACATTCAGTTATTACAAGTCACATAAATAAATTAATGACTTGAACCTCTGTGTAATTAAAAAAATGTCACATGATCTCACCATAACTACATCTGTTCCAAAAACAGCGTTGCTTGTTAGACAACATCCCAAAACAAATGCCATAGTAAAGACCAATGAGCTATCAAACACGTTTTGGAATACGTCTTTGACCAGCAAGTAGAGTGTCATTAAACGTATTACTTTTAATAATCAGTTACATTAGCATCTGAGATGAATCATGTTTCACGAAAATTTGTTTATTAACATTTAATTGTTTCTACATTAAATCTAGTGAAACAAAGATTTTTACACTGGGAGTGTTTTAACAAACTTGTTTTGGTTTAGCCCTTAAGGCTTTTTGTCTTGATGCTATTTCTACTTCCTGGGAACTATTTATGCTGCAAAAACAAACAATAGACTCTTTCGCTGGAATACAAATACAAACCATGGCATGATGCCGTAGGCCATTTTAAAAAGCCAAACAATTTTAAAGGAAATGCCTCCTGAATATGTCACTCTTTTGATAAACATTATTATGAAAGCTTGTTCTGACTGCTTAATGCCATTTACAGTACATTTAAAAATAATATAGAGAAATATAGAAATATAGAGGCCATTTCACAAGATGCGATCAAGTCATCAGCAGTAGGACTAATGACCAAACTTATGACCAAAACACACAAACTAGTTGGGCAAGAATGGTGGAGGTAGTGGGATGGCTTAGGCTTGCATGGTTTGCTTCTGACACAGATTCCCTAATCTCTGTTGATGACAGAACTCATGAAATTAGCAACAGAATGAACTCTAAGTAGACAACAATGGAGTTATTGTGGGATAGGCAACAATATATTTACTTTAAGTAACTTTAAAACGATGTGATACCTAATAGTTTCTCTCTCATAAAATTGGGAGGCCACCATTTTTTTAAATTTATTTTTTGTAAACATTTATTTGTATTTTTGTAAAATTTGTAAAAGTTTAAAACATATAGAAAGCAGCAATTCTGATCTACTGTTTCATTACCATCTTCTGATCTCAAACCCATAACAATCCACCTTGCTATTCCATCATTTTTTTCAGGGAGGTTTATAGATCATGTAAAGCATATGCACCAATTAAACTTAAGATCGCTCCGAGACTCAAGTCTCAGAAAAATATTAGTATGAATAATAGGACCTATATTCTTCAGTATATACCATAAATAATACTATAAATAATAATATTATTGTAAGAGCTATAATATTCACTAGGTTAAAATTTGAGTTAACCAAACTTGTCTTAGCATCTTAGTAGCCAAGCTTGATTTCCTTACAGTGACTGACAAACCGTAATCAAGTTATGTAATTATATTCCTTAATTCTAATAAATTCTGTTATTGATCAAATACTGGCTGCAAAATGTGTGATGCTCTTGTACTGCAGTCAGAATGATTCCTTTAAACGTGATTTTCTTCTTTTTCACTTTTATGGGCAATTACGCTTTACATTGTAACAATAGAGGAATTTCACAGTAATAAGTAAACTGAACTGAAAACTAAAAAATATGTTATTTAATTAGTTAAATCAGCCTAAGTTTGCAATGCAAACATATTCCTTTTGTCTCTGCACAAATTAAAAAAGGTGAAATATTATGTAAATAAATTTCTATCTGAAACAAAACTATTAATACTCACAGCCAGAAGAAAAAGAAAGCATATTGTCCTCATCCTGGAGCTTGTAAGTTATCTGTGCACTGTGTGTGTGTGTGTGTGTACTATGTAGATGCTCCATGTCAAGGCCACTTTTGTGGGTGTGGTCATGATGACGTGCAAGGTATGAAAAAACTGGCTATGATTGTCTAGATGGAGAGACTAGAGTTTATAATATACAGTAGCAAGAAAAAGTTAGTAACCCTTTGAAATTTCATGGTTTTCTGCATCAATTTGTCATGAAATGTAATGTGATCTTCATCTTAGTCAAGGGTATTGACAAATATAATGTCCTAAAATAAAAACAAGTAAAAGTATGTGAATCCTTGAGTTAATGACCTTAAAAAAAGCTAATTGCAGTCAGGCGTGAGCATACCTGGAGTCATGTTAAGATAATGAGTTTGGAGGTGTGGAATAGAGCTTTTGACAGATAAAAAACACTCAAACTTTGAGTTTGCGCACAAGAAGAATAGGCTTACTGTATGTGTACCATTGATCGCCAAAAAGAGCTTTCAGAGGATCTATGATCAAGAATTGTTGATTTACACAAAGCTGAAAAGAGTTACAAAGTTACAAAGACTTTAGAAATTCACCAATCTATAGTTAGGCAAATGGAGACACTTTGGGATTGAGGCTACTCTACCAAAAAGTGGGCACCCAGTTAAAATGACCTGAAGAGCACAACAAAGGCTTATCAATGAGGTAATAAAACAGCCCTTAGTGACAGCCAAAGAGTTGAAGGCATCATTGCAACTGGCTCACATCTGTGCTCATGAGTCTACCTTGACCCATGGCAGGACACCTCAAAGGAAGCTGCTGCTGAATTAAAAGAACATTGCTGCACACAGTTTGTAAAAGAGCACATTGACACTCCACAGCGGTATTGTTAAAATGTTTTGTGCACTTATGAAACCAAAATTGAACTACTATGAAAGAACATGCAGCACTACATCTGGCATAAAATGGGCACTGCATGTGAAAACATTATCCTAACCACAAAGTGTGGTGGAGAAAACATAATGATTTGAGCCTGCTTTGCTGTATCAGTGGCTGGCCAGCTTGCAGTCACAGAAGGGAACATCAAAACATTGTTTGGTATAATGTGAGAATGTCTATACTATCAGCTGAAACTCTGTAAAAGTTGACTGATGCAAGAGGACAATGATCCACAACACTGAAGCAAGTCCTCCAAAGAATGGCTTCAGGAAAACAAAATCCACCTTTTTGGAATGGTCAGAGCCCAGACCTCAACCCAACAGAGATGCTATAAAAATGACATGAAGAGAGCCGTACACATGTATGAGATGCCCAAAGTATATGACACAGCTAAAACAGTTCTGCCAGCAAGAAGGGGCTAAAATTCCTTCTGAACGATGTGGAGGTCTGATCCACAGTGACAGGATGTGCCTGCTTGAGGTTATTGTTGCAACTGTATATTCTGGAATCCACTCTAGATACGTAAGATATCATGCCCCTCTTTTCTTTCTAAAATTATTGGGGATGCTGTCTATAATTATAAAAAAACTCCAAGATACTAACGAGCCTGGTGTTTAGTGGTACACGTCCCTTGTACTAGCTTTTATTTAGAATTCAGAAAGACACATTTTGTCATTAATAATTGTAGGCTGATAACACTCTTATTCCCTGACCTAGTACATATGCCAAGGTACATACAGTACAGAATGCCCCTTCAGTGACTCCCATGCATCAACATTTTGTTTTCCAGCCATAGCTGCAATCATTTTCAAGTTGTATAATTTGCTTAAAGTGGTCAATGCAAGCAATAAAATTAACCTCTATTGTGAAATTCTCTCTGCAATGTCACAGAAGCTCACAACACAGAATCTTCTTTGTGTATTTAATTTTTCCCGCTGCACACACATCTGTCCAATAAGCGGCAATGACGTTCTGAAAAAAAACACAAATATAAGTATACATACTTTTTTTAACATTAGAAGCAATTGATTTGTACTGTGCTCAGGAACTATTGCTCCGCCCTACCCACTCGACCACTGGCCTCTTTTTGCTCCATTCCCGGGCACACTTATGTATTAACACCTTCCGTTCTTGGTCTGATATTGATATTTCATGAAAAATGTCAAGAGCAGTGCTCTCGCATATCTTCTTACTGTATCAGATATGGATTTGTAGGTCAGACGATGAGAATGGCACAGAGTTTTTGGAGGAGACCAACAGCACTGATAAAGTCGCTTCTAAACAGCGAGCAACTTCTGTTCTCAGGTATAATTTCTTCCACATTTGATTTGAATCGCTTCTAAGTGTGCTGTATCATTCCCGAGATCACTTTTTCCAGGGGACATAGAAAGAGTTCCCAAGCGTGGAACAATTGTATTTTCCTTGATCAAAATGAATCAGATTTTGGGCTCAACTGTTCTTGAAAAACAATCCGGCGAATCAATGTAAAAGCACTCTATTAATAAAGTCTATATTATGTATACTCTGATTAATCACTGGTCTGGATGACTATAATTAAAACAAAAACAAATTCCCCACATTTACAATGTAAGGTACCAGGAACTGCAGTTCGTTGGAACCCTTTTATTGCATTTATTCTGAACAATAAATATTTTCTACACCCATGAGTCATGGTGAAAAATATTTGCTGACAATGATGCTCTGAAGCTTAACCAGAAAAATGTAAATGGTTCTAGATAACAAGTAACAATTGACAGGTGTGGCGCACTATTACTTGCCATCTATCAGTGTCAGTCAACAAAATACTTAGTAAATGTTAAAGTTAAATGCTAAACTTACAATAGATGTTAGCTTGATAGAGAGACAAAATAATAAGTTTTTTTCTTGTCTTTGAATTTCAAATGTAAACCTATTTAACAATTAAGGACACCTAGGAATCTAGGTGGTTGCCATGATAATCCATTTGGTTGGGTGTTGCTTAGTACTACACAGTCACAAAGTTTGATCTACAGTATGTGCATCCTGAGGTTTGGTTTGCATGACCTGATATCTAAGCTGGTCCCTATGGAAAATTCATTCTATTCTGACCTTTGACACAACTGTACTGTATCAAGGTGCCTAATTCCAGTATAAAATGTACAGTATGTCTGTACTAAAATATGTTGCTTAATGTAAAAAAAATGAAGATAGTGGAAGAAGATTAAAAGGAACAGAATTTTCAGACATAATAATAATAATATAAATAATAAATATATAAAATTGTGTTAAATGTTGCTACTGCAACATGGACAATAAGTTCAGATCTATTCATTTAAAGACATTATTAGTTGTATAATAACCGTTCAAAATCAGGAAAGTGGCACCATTTTTTTGTGAAAGAAAGAAAGAAAGAGGAAGTGAGACTGGAGACATTATCGAGTGTGAGTCAAAATTTATCCGCACTATGGTTATGTTAAACCTTCTGTTGGCTGCAGTTATTTTAAAGTCTATAACTATAGCACTACAGTCTTATCAGCAGGGGTCAATGTGTTACATCAGATTGTAATGTATGTCCCACTTGTAATTTGCATGAAGGCAGAGCAGCATGCAGTAATTAATTTTTTTCTGAACTGACAGCCTGTTTAGAGACAGTGCCAACCATTATGCCACTGTGATGCCCCTCAGCCCTCTTTTATTTATGAAAAACTCATAATACGAAGTGACATAATGTTCCCAGGCTTCATAGCAGTCTTCTTTACACACTAAACTAAAATATAGACACTAAACTTTACACACTAAACTAACAGTTAGTCTACATGTCTACTGATCTTCATACACCAACTTTAAAACTAATGGTGGATGTATGTTAATGTGCACATCCTGTTACATTCAAATTTTATTGTAAGTGACATTTTTGCAAGTTACAGTGACCTATTTGGTAAACATTCAACATAAACTACATCTAATAATAAATTACATAAAAAACTGTTCTTATCAAAAAATTAAATAAATAGATAAATGCCTGGTCAAAAAAGTCAAAAGTTCATAAGGGTCAAACTATTGGCCTGCATCAAGCAAGGAAAACAACTAGGGAGATTTTAAAAGAGTAGAATTTAATTAATAGGTGTGTAATGCATTACTAAAACCTGGGAGGATGGTAGTAATCTGTGAATTTAATGAAAGACAAGATTTCGGAGTGTCAGAAATCACTTCAAAGCATGGTAATCAAGACTATCAAGATTTTTTTTTGACAATATAAATCACAGCTGTGTTTAATAGTGAAAATAAGAGCACTTTCCACATGGACCTTTTATTTATTTAGTTATTCATTCTTAATAGTAGGATAAATTCTGGTAATTCTGGACACTATATCACATAAAATAGTCTTGTTAACATATATATATATATATATATATATATATATATATATATTGTGGTTAGACAAGAGAATTAAGGGATTTTATGATGGGCTATGAATATGAAAAGAATTCTGCTCTGGGTTGTTGAGATGGCTGTAGTTGCAGGATATAATTTTATTAAGTAAGATTGTGTAAACATTAAAAAACACTTAGCAATGACAAGTCAAGCAAGAACCAGGATACCAAACAGAATTAACAGCTTGCAAAATCCTGTGCATACTTTGAACTGAATGACTCTCCTTAGTTTATTTTGATAGCATGTTTGTGTGATTGAAACTAGGTGTGACTCATTAGTAATCAGGTGAGCATAAACGTTTCAGCGTGTCAGGTGGCTCGGGCTGCTTTCTGTTACATGATGTACTTAAAAGGGTGCTCTCTCTACTGCGGGCTCCCTGTGCAGAAAATGTCGGTTAAGGGAAGTTCCCTCAACAACATTCTACCAACCGAAACTCCCTGCAAACCAGCGCAGACGTCATTCCCAATATGTGTTAGCCTTGTAATGCAAGCACCCTGGATGCTTGTTGCTAAATATTGAATATTTATTCAAAAAAAGATTATATACAAAAAATTATATACATTATAAAATGTATACTATTGAAATGTATTTTCTTAACAAATAGATAATTTGATTAATTTACAGGATTTATTGATAAAAATGTTGTTTTTGTCCTATTAGTGTTATGTCATCCTCTATAATAATGATATAAATTCTTTTTTGAGATCCATTTTTTTCATGCTCCAGTGAGTCGCAGTGACTTATGGGAAATTGGACTCATGTCCATTTTCAGCAAAGTGAAGACCCATTGTTTACTTGTTCCCCTTGGACTGAGCAATGCTGTTTCCTATTGTTTGGAATAGCACTTAACATGGCTGAATACCCTGTTCAGTATACTTCACAGGGTACTTCAAGCCGATCAGAATGCACCCTGGGTGTACCCCACAAACCCATATTTGTAGGCTGTGATGTAATCTGGGAAATGGTGTCCCATGTCCAAAGACCAGTGGTGTTGTGATGTGGGCAGTGGCTTGAGTTTTTCAGTAGGAAAGATTTGTGGGATTCTGGCTTGGATGCAGGTAAAGTAGAAACTGAACCTTTGGATGTCACTTAGATTGCTCCTCATAGATTATATGCACTGTATAAGTTAACATGGTAAAGACTTTGGCTTCTCTGAGCTGCTAAAGTTATGATGGGACTACTGAAAAAAGTTAACATTACTTAACGTCTGAGATCTGCTCTTGTACTCTCCACAAAATTAATTGGGTGAATACTTGTGAAGTGAAGGGTCACATGTCCCTGAAAGAGAGATTTGTTGGTGTCTTGATGCTGATTTTCTATGTGATAATAGGTTGATGTGGTTTCTAGGAGGTGCGGCTCCAGGCACGAGCTACATGACTAGAATTTCCACACTGCAAGGGAAGTCAGGACTTATCATTATCACTTTAATTAGGCACTTTAAACACATTTGTTTTTAGTTTTAGTTACTAGCCCTGTCTTCATTTGTATATTATGTCTTAATCACTTAACAGTTAATTAATCACTTTACTATCCAAGTGCACCTAAAAAGAATATAACAATCAGTTAAGTAATTCAACTTAGATTTTACCGTTACTATTTAAAGTAGCTCTGTATAGTTTAGTTTGGTCTGTTGCATTAATAGTAATTAAGTAAAGAAGAAAAAAATAAATGAACAACTATGTATGTCATGTAATCAGAACACTCCTGGAATTGCTAGCTATTCATGCTCAGTGCTAAGTTGTGCACATGTCAAATATCCCTCTCTTATTTTACTATTTCTTGAAATCAGATAAGTAGAGTATGAATGGTAAATAGCATGCAGTTCAGATGACTATATGATAATTTAGCATTAAAATCTTTATTTATGTAGTTTCCATAACAGGACATTAACATTTTAAGACTTCAACTGATTTCACGGAAGAGTTTCTGAAATTCAATTCAAGTACATAAATCATAAAGGGCACAGATCAAACATACATCTGAAAGAATGTATCCTGACTACGTTAATAGTTTACATACATGGTGCACTTCCTTGAAAATGAATTTCAGTGGAAACTTTAACAGGTTCCAGGATTGCAAAAATCTGTTTAGCTTTAGACAATTTCCTACAATTTGGTTCAAATTTTATCAATTTATTCTCGCGAAAAGCATTAAAAACCACCTTAATTTTTGTTGCCTAATGTTTTTATTATTCTTATTATTTTGGTTAAGAATATTGAAAATAAAGGTTTTATAGATATATTGATAAAACTTTATTGTACATAGCATAGTACAGATGCAGTAAATATGTGCAGTAGCTATGGAATAGATACTTCTATGAAATAGAAAAGCAATATCCATAAAGTTCCACTTTACCATGAAGACGGTCCTGGCCTTGGCTAATACAGACAGCTGTTCTCTGAGGAGTTGACTGCATCAAGGACTTGACTGCAGTCGCTCAATAGTTCAGGACTGGAGTTTCCTGAAGTCTACTGGAGCCTCCAATAACTGAACTCCATATTAACTTAAAGACATCATTTGTTATATTGAACTTCTAGCCTCCTAACACACAGTATGACTGCAGATCAATCCCTGCTATCTGTTATCACACACATTCAAAATTCAAAATAGTAGTGGAAAAAGTAAGTAAATAAACCCTTGAAATTAATAACTGGGTGATTAATAACTGGACTCTGATTTGACCACTCCAAAAGATGGATTTTGTTTTTCTGAAGCCATTCTTTTGTGGACTTGCTTCAGTGTTTTGGGTCATTGCCCTGTTGCGTCACTCAGCTTCTACAGAGTTACAGCTAACATACAGTACAGTCAAGTTAATCAGTTCCAATGATGCCTTTAAATCTTTGGCTATCACTCAGGGTTGTTTCTTTACCTCATTGATGCGTTTTCCTTGTGTTCTTCTGGGTCATTTTGACTGAACTCCCAATTTGTGGAAGAGTAGCCACAGTCCCAAAGTATCTTCATTTGCCTGTGTAAACTGTAAACTGTAAACTGCTCACATCGCTCAAAAGGCAGACAAACATGCGCTTTAATAAATTTATTAATAAAAATGCAGACATAATCCTCCAGAAATACAACAAACACAAATACAGTAGGTAGTCAAGGAGAATGCCTACTACTGCCATGCTTACCGCCGTGGCAAAACGACAGCGGCCAAAATAAATCATTTCAAAGTCATTCGTGAAATGACCGCTAGGTGAAGGAAAGTGACATTTTCATTCGCTGCAGTTTTTAAATATAATTAGAGCTTAAGTCATAGAAGTCATAACAATATGTTGTTTTGAAAAAATACTACAGTGATTGTAATTTCCACATCTGAGTACGTTATACAACAAATATGAAAAATTAGAACCATTTCCTGTACAATAATGAGTATGAAAAAAACACTGGTTAAATGTTGTTTATACAGGCGATCATGTTCACATTTTATTTGTACAAAGAATTAACTGTTATATAGCCTATCTCTGTTTGTATCTGTTTATTGTTTTTTTTTTTTAATGTTACATTTAAAGACATCAAACTTTAAATATAGAAATAAAATTGTAACATAATTTATGGATACTGAGGTTGGAACTGCCAGGCAGGAGGAGATTTATGGATGTAGTGAGAGAAGACATGAAGTTAGTTGGTGTGAGAGAAGAGGATGCAGAGGAGAAGGTTAGATGGAGGCAGATGATTTGCTGTGGCGACCCCTGAAAGGGAACAGCTGAAAAACGAAGATTTTAACATAATTCCCCTTCGTAGTGTCCAGGTGAGTAAGAGATATGTGGAGGAGTTGAGAGATGGCATCATCTGTAGGGCGGTTTGGACGGTAAGCAAACTGTAAAGGGTGAAGTGTGTCAGGTAGTGAAGAAATGATGACGTCTCTGACCAGCAACTTAAAGCACTTCATCACTACTGAGGTGAGGGCTACAGGGCGATAATCTTTGAGGAAAGCAGGATTGGGTTTCTTAGGGACAGGAACAATGATGGACTCTTTAAAGCATGCGGGGATTACCGACTGAGATAAGGAGAGGTTGAATATCTCTGTGAACACAGGTGCTAGAGGTCTGCGCAGGCTCTTCTGATGACACGATCGGAGATGAGGAATGCATTCTGTGCTGGCAGTGTCTTCCTGTCTGCAGCCAATGGCACCGCTTGCATTATCATCACTAGCGTCTTTCGCTGCTGCCTGGAAGCGAGCATAGAAAGTGTTCAGTTCGTCTGCCAGAGACACGTCAGCAGTCGTCATACCGGATGTTGGTGCTTTATAGTTCGTTATTGTCCTTAATCCCTGCCACAGGCTCTTGGAGCTGTGACTCTAGTTCCCTTTCAAAGGCTACACTCGATGCTGCGTGAAAACGCTATGGGAATATCTTTTCGTGTTGCCGGTTGTG
>JAOVVA010232374.1:0-20276 GCA_028565275.1 Leiocassis micropogon | reverse complement strand
TTTTTATTTATTTTTTTTTCACAATTTTCATTTAAATTTTATTGGTTACTGTATTAGATTATAGGTGGAAATAGATCCGACATGATGTACCGTTTAGATTTATTTTTTCGTTTAAGCACTTTTACAGAAACTCCTCTATCCCTGGACATTCATGCGATTATCCAATCACATGGCAGTGTCACAATGCACACAATCATGCACATACACATCCAGATATTAAGGTACAGACATTCTCAGAATGGGGGCTGATGTGATCTCAGTGGCTTTGCCCATGGCAAGATTGTTACTGGTTTGAGAGTGGACATAAGTCTCCTGGGATTTTCATACACAACAGGGTGTAGAGTTTTCACAGAATAGTGTGATAGTTCTGCAGATAGAAATGCCTTGTTGATAATAGAGATCCGGGAATAATGGCCAAGGTGTCCGGCAGAGGTGCGACAAGAGACCACTCTTTACACACCTGCTGCACAAAAAAAGCATCGCAGAATGCCAAGGCCTCACCCTGAGCCAAACAGTGGGAGACCATCTCCGGTTCCATTTTTGTCAACCAGCGACAGGAATGTGAGCACAGCCTTAAGCCTGATTCATGCATCTGCCTTATCGGACATCTTGTCTTGTTTCTGAGTTGAATTACTTCTCAGTAAACCGTTAAACCGTTAAACATAAAAAAAAACACTCTAGCGCAGTGGCATAAAACTACCGAAGCCGACTAGTGGTTTGGTGGCGTAATTGTGGAGTCACACAGACACACCCACGAAGAATTATAAATGATCACAATGATGTGCCAACATAGTAGCCTTGACGAAGCATAAATCCGGTGTTAATGAACTGCAACTAATGAAAAGTCTGTTTTTTCACAGGTTCGAAAGTAATTATTGTCATGAAATGTTGAGGTTCCTCCTACAACAGGGGTCATTAACCTGCGGCTCCGGAGTCGCATGTGGCTCTTTCATCCCTCTGCTGCGGCTCCCAGTGACTTTTAATAATAAATAACGAATATTCATTCAAATTTATTTTATTTTAATTTTGTATTATTATTATTATTTAATTCTACATTTTAAGATTATGGTGATCCTGTAACATTAAAATAAAACGTGGTGAATTTATTGTCGCTCAAAATACACGTCACAACTGTCAATGTGCGACACCCGCCGGCACGGCATGTGATTTATTGAGCTTTCGAGCCCTGGTTTTATTCAGGTTGACCTCCGACTGCACGCTTCAGTACACGCGATAAAAGGATGTCGGCACACAGAAGCAGACGGAATTTTTGGTTTGCTGCAGGTGGATGATTTAATTCCGGCTTTTTATTTCATAAATACGAAGACTCAAATAGACATTGAGTATTTTATTTGAAAGTAATCTTCAATCCGCCGTCTTTTTTTTTTTTTATGTTTAAAATGTTTTTGTTGTTTTCGTTTTTCTCTGTAGCAGTTCATTGATTTCATAAATGCAAGACACTATAGTTTGTTTTTTTTAGTTTTTTTTTTTTATTCATAGCATAAAAGTAAAAAAGATATTGCAATGTTATCTTCATTTTACATGTCTAAGGAGTTTCGTGGCTCCCGGTGTTTTCTTTTCTGCGGGAAACGGCTCCAAATGGCTCTTTGAGTGTTTAAGGTTGCCGACCCCTGACCCCTGAGTTACTACATGTTTGTGGGACATTGTGTCTACAGTGTCTTCAGTAAGTAAAAAGCAGCTCAAAGAGGTTGTGTTCAGGGGACTGACTTACTGTATCTCTTTAAGAAGAGTCAATCTCTTTGTCTTAACCTTTAAAACTCAAGTGTTCAATGACAGATTAAAAGAAAAGAAAAAAAAAGGGAAAAAAAAAAAGCTGCTGATATGGAAGTGTGTTTTGATGGGGAAGTGTCCAAACATCAAACTGTGCATTTGGGGTTTTCGGATATGTCCAAAGTTTTAAAATTGCTTTGTAAACGTGAAAATGTGAAAAATGAAATGTTGAAGTCGCCAAAGGATCATATTACTATTATTATTATAGGTCATAGAAACAACCATAAAAAACAACCATAAAAGCACCTGATCATATATGTAATGTATGTATCTATTTTTTTTTTGGCGAAGTCATATGTTTGTATGGTTGGTTAAATGATCTTAAATTAAATGAATCTCATTTCCTAGATTGTGCTGGGAAAAAAGACATGTATGTCATTTATATTTGCACAATCCTGACTCCCTTCTATATTTCCTAAAATATAGTAAAGGCAAATATGCTCAAAAATCCTCTGGGTTTGAAGGGCTACTAAGCTCTTGGGTAGCTTTCACTGTATGTTTTGGGTCAGTATGCATCTGTATCACAAAGCAACATCCTATCAGTTTTGCAGCATTTGAGTGAATCTAAGCAGAACTTATAAACCTATACTCTTTAGCTATACTTTTATCAGCAGCCACATCATCAATAAGAACCAGTGATGACTCAGTTCCATTGGCAGTCATACTGTTCATGTCCATACTATAACACTGCCACCACCATAGTACATGGGAGGCAACCCCAACCTCAACCCCAACCCTAACCCTAACCCTAACCTTAGGTACTTGGTACATTCTTAAAAAATAAGCAAGTCTTGAAGAGCTGAACAAAACCAAAGGCCCTGAAAGGCCATGAAATCGAACAATTCGAAATCAAATCGAATAAATGGCAGACTTTTTATCTCCTTAATTTGTAATGAATTATGAAATCATCTAAAAATGGATTGAAAACTTTGCAAAAAAAAAAAAAAAAAAAGTGTGATTCTTGTTCATTTTTCTTAAACCCATTAAATTTAAAGATAAAGTTCTATACATGTCGAGTGCTTTATTACAAATCCATCGTGTTGGTGTACAGAGATAAAAATATTTAAATTCTGCGATAGTCCAAAATCCCCATCAAACTGTACACCTGGTAGAGAAAGTGTTCAGAACTACATATGCCAGTCAATCACTCCTACAAGGCTTCTTACTAAATAGCAGTTCTCCCCTGGGTCATAAGGACCACATCCTTTTGACTCCATCATCATTCCTGAGTCTGGGTAGATAAAAGGGAAAGGCAGCTTTGTGCAAAAAAAAAAAAAAAGAAAAAAAAAAGGGTTTGTGCAAGGGCTTTTTTCGAGAACAAGGAGATTGGGCCAAGACCCTGGAAGACTGATATCTAGACGGTATGTGCAGACTAGCAGTGGGATCAAGATTAAAAGCATGTCCCTGCTTTTAAATACACATTAGTTATTCTGTCAAAGCTCTGCCTTTTCAGAAGAGATGGACTGGAGAGAATTGGTAGTGCTGCACTGTGACAAAGGGAGCCGTATGAAATGTGATTAATTGCCACGGGTAAGTGGGAAAGGATGACTTGGCTCAGTGGTTACCCCTCCACCCTCTAAAGTGGAGAAAACAGATCCTGCCAGTGGAATCCTTGCTCTCACGCAGTGCCCTCCTTTTGTACAAAGAGGGGGAAAAAAAGCATCTGTTACCAAGGAAACCACACAATTTGATGAATCAAGTGGAAACTCATTGAAGTATAGCAATAATGGCATCCACACATTTAATGTCTCACCAATTAGCCAACCATGGAGGCGCCAGGCTTGGGGTAGGATGTAAATCCGGAATCACTGTGAAAGGGTTTCAAGAATCTTGCTATGTCTTTATTAATGTTCTCCTGTTGGATCATCATTTGTTTTGGTTCGCTTTACTTTTTAAGTTAATGTCAGTAATGTCAGGATGCCATGCACTAATTTAGTATTAACTACCTCTCAAAATAATTAGAAAGCTTATGTCTCTTATTACTTTTCACCTTTTCACTTTTCTTTTCTTTTATTTTAGTTAGTTGATTGTTGAACATTTATTCACAATTTTTTTTGATGATAAATGGTAAAATTTTTACACTGCATACACAGACGCAAAAAATATTATTATTATTATTATTATTATTATTATTATTATTATTATTATTATTGTCCAATTTGTTAGTAGAAAGAAAATATTGAAAAAATAAAACAAAATAATAAAAGTAGCATTTTCAGATACCTGGTGTTCATGGTGCTGTCATAAATGCAGAAATGAATGAAAATATGAAACAGTTTATTTTAATAAAATTTATGTTCTTAAAAGCATATTCAGTTTTAAAAGTATTTTTGGTAATCAATCTACATAAAAAAAGGGTGTACAATTCCCTTGTAAATGCATTCAAAGTATAAACCTAAAACATCTCATTTAGTAATGTTCTATGAGATCAAGGCTGGCTATGGTTTTTGGTCTGACGCGCACTGTGGATTGTGCCACCTTGTCTGCCGCTATAAATCATGTCCAGTCATGTGAACTTGTTCAATTTTTTATTTTTATCAAAACAATCTAAAAATGTATTTTGGTTTTGTAAATATGCATTACTGTGTGTAGATTGCACATGCCAATAAATCAGTTTTTAATGAAATATGTAAATAGAATTAATTGCGCAAAAGAGTATGTCGTGAAGCACTTAATATTAATTAAGTTAATAGTAAACAGTTGTGTGTATTCCTGGAATATAATTTTTGTTATATACTATGAAAACTTTACCTTTATTGTGCAAGTTTTTTGTAGCTCAAAAAGATACTGTTTATTATAGTTAGGTACAACAATTTCATCAAGTAACCTGATTGGACAAGAGGCAAAATGGTGATATTGAGTATAACAGCACTGGAATGTTTAACAATTGTTAATGACACTAACTATCAGTCACAGCATGGGTGAAAGTAGATCATCACGGTCCTCAGTACTGAGGAGAGAGCAACTGCCTGCCAAAACCCACCTTCAAAACTAGTGATGGGAAGTTTGGATCATTTTAGTGACTCGGTTCTTTGAATCTCATTCATCAAAATGAACAAACCTTTTTAGTTCATTTCATTCTTTTGATCAGAAACAAAATTAAAATGTTACATTTTCAATAAACAGGCCCCCAACACATCTACATGCACAAATTTTTTCTATAGTTCCAGTAATGAAAATATTATAATGCGGCTAAGGACATATGAAGTACAGAACTAGAAGCTCACCTCTTATATCTTCTGGTCCAAATCGTTCGTTCTTTTGTCACGTCGTGACTCCCCTAGACACTATGCAGTTCAATAGCGTCTATGGGGGTCACATGACAAAAGAAAGAACGACTCGCACTAGAAGACTCATGAGAAGAACCGCTCAATACTGTTTCCTGTGCACTGCACTGGATAGCATCTATGAAAGTCACGTGACAAAAGAACAAATGACTCGGACTAGAAGACCCATGAGATACACCACTCATTTCTGTTTCCTGTACATAACCTACGGAGGCTTTGCGCATGCGTGTCCAGTAGAAAATAAAAAAATCATTCTCTGAGACTATTCATTCTTCTGAGTCACATTAAATACTCGTTCAAAAAGAACGAATCTTTCATGAACGACCCATCACTATTCAAAACCAATCACGGAAGCAAGAACATACTGTACATCTGATAACGTTATGTCACAATATATATACACAATACAACTAGTCCCTAACACAAGGCTGAATCCCAAATCCAGCTCTAACCCCTGATCAAGGGCACTACTTTGTGGGTGGAATAAGGGATTCTACACCCTACATAGTGCACTAGCTTTCCATTTACCGCTATTTGGGATTCAACAGAAGTTAGCAGATACTTTAACGTCGAATAAGTGGAAATATAAGATAGAAGTTCTGCATTTTTATATTTGTTGTTATAATATTATGATATTATAATAAAATTTTTACGGGACATTATGGAAGAATGAAAAAAAAAGCCTTGTGATATAGACCATGCCTGCATTGAGTTTTAATGCAAAATATGCTTGTTTCATTCAGATTTTTAGTACTTAACAAATAGATAATGGTATTGGACAGATTCTTTGTTCACTCCTGGGATACTGTCTGGGTGTCTATGTCATATGTTCTCAGTGTGCTGGCATGGACTCCCTCCAGGTTCTCTTAATAGCTTTATTAAGTGCTCTTTTATAGGCTGGCAGCCATTTATTGTGGGCGGACGGTAGATAAAACGAAATTGCAGTCATTGCAAATGAATATGATTATCCTGACTAGAATCCATTCTGCATCCTGTTCATGGCAATTAGCTTTAATATATTTTCAATATATTAGACTCTTCTTAGATGTAAATTTTTCTAAAATATTGTTTAAGCTGTATTTCATTCAGGGTGGTGAGGAGTAGTGGTTAGCACTGTGGCCTCGCAGCTCCAGGGTTCGAGTCCCACCTCGGGTCCGTGTGTATGGAGTTTGCATGTTCTCCCAGTGCTCTGGGTTACTCCCACAGTCCCACAGTTGTTGAACAGATATCAACAAATTATATTTTGCTTGTTTATTTAACCAGTTTTTTGCTCCACCAAGACATATTCTTCCACGACTGGTGGAGCTGGCGACCGAAAGTTGTTTTAAATTCTTGCCAGAACTATGGAGCCAAAAGGTGAGCAGAATAAACCATAGAGTTGTGAAAACCTCTTTGTACAAGAAGTTTCAATGCAACCTAATTGAAACTTGAGATAGACAAGATTTACTTTATATTTCCACTTATTCTGCTTTAGAATATCAGCTAACTTCCAAAGTTCTGGAGTTGGAATCCCACATAGCGTTGAAAGCGGAAAACAAGCATGTTGGGTAGGGTGTATAATCCCCTTCTTCCACACACCAAGTAGTGCCCTAGAGCAGGGGCTAGAGGGGGATTTTGGATTCAGCCTTGTGTTAGAAGATAGTTACTTGGGTTAATTGTAAACAAAACATGGACGGTTCAGAGGCAATTCGGAATGACTTAGGAGTGATTACTAAGAAGACAGTGTGTTGTTTAAGACATTATCAGAAGCGCGTTCTTGCTGAAAGTGTTTTTGAATGTGTCTTTTGGCAGGCAGTTGCTGAATCCTCAGTACTGCGGACCGTACAGATCTGCCTTTACTCGTGCTGATGACCGACAATTAATGTAATTAATGATTGCTAGAACCAAGTGATATGTATAGTTTAACGTCCCAGGACTGTTGTGATCTACGTATATCAGCACTCGTGGAATGGGCTCTCGTGCAATCAGATCGCTCTGTCAGAACAAACTGTCGTATAACATGTCAACAGGAAATAGTTCTGAAAAATATAATCCCCATGAGTGGCAAAAAAACATGGTAACGTCGAAGATCTGACTTGCACACAGGTGAAGCCACCCATAATATCTACCTTACCAAAACCTAAGGCAAGTCGTATCTTTTAAACAGATCTCAGATACAGGGTTCTTTTAAATAGAACTACAACATATTTCCTACAGATTCTGTCCCAGTATTTTTTGTTTGCATAAAAATATTGTAATATTGCCAGTATTGTAATTGTAATGCTCTCGACTGAATTATTTCTGCACTGGCTCCAAAAGCTCATTATCATTCTGTAGGTGACATGGTGGCCTCGCACCTCCAGGGTCGAGGGCTTGTTTCCCTCCTCGGGTCGGTGTGCATAGAGTTTGCATGTTCTCCCCATGCTTGGTGAGTTTCCTCCGGTTCTCTGGTTTCCTCCAACAGTCCAAAGACATGCAGATTAGGCTACTTGGCGTTCCCAAATTGCCCATTGTGTGTGTGCGTGCCTAAGATGGACTGGCACCCTGTCCAGAATGTACTGTACCCTGCCTCGTGCCTAAAGTTTCCTGGGATAGGTTGTACAGGATCAGCGGTAAAGAAGATGAATGAATGAATGACTTACTGTAGTTTCCCTTCACACTTCTACCACACACAGTTCCACAGCATTTACATTTATTTTGCTTTCTTCTCCAGCTGCCTTATCCTTCTGTTTTTCTCTGTGCACATACTCGGCGTGGAGACCCCCTCTGATGTGCAGACACTGATTAGGGTCTGCAAAGTCCCACTTCTTTAACACTGGGGAGAATGAATGTCTCAAGTCAGTGAATGCAGAGAAGCACTGCTGGTGTGTGTGACAGCCCCGACGGAATTGAGTCAGTCACCTTTGGGTCAGATGGAAGGCATCATTTAATATGACTCTGCTCTGTAGCATTACACATACCAGCTCAGCTACCCTTTCTCTGAACCCATCCTCCTAAGGACGCTTGACATAAAGGCCACAGTTTTATTCAAGAAAGTAGATATTGAGACAAGGAACGTTTAGGAGCAGATGGTAGTATTCCTACTCAAGCGGCACAGTCATTTTTAATTATTTATATCTGAGAGGAATGTCCCAATGGGATCTTGGTTATCCGCCTGTCTGTAGGGCATGGTGATGATTCTGCTTCTGCTTAGACAAGTGTGCATCTTTGTTTCTCCTCTGACACAGAAACACACTTAATCTGATTATTGGATGGCTGTTAACTTATCTGATTCACAAAGTTATTAGGTAGGTAATTAGAGCAAATTTATTGGGTAGGAGTCTCTGAATTCCCTCACTTAGAAAAGTAGTAATATGCCTATGAAACCTCAAAGAGGTGCCATCCATCATTATTGCACTGGAGGCTCACCCTTCAACTCTCAAGGTGGGTTCCTATGAAACAATGAAGGATGGAGATGCTTTTGTACATTTAAAAAAGTAGTAAAGAGTCTATGAAACCTCAGATCCCAGACATTGTGGTGCCACTGCAATGACCGCCACATAGAACCTTCAGGCTTGGTTGGGACATGGCCTGACTGAGGGCCCCAAATCTTCCTTTCCATCACCAATGGAGGACTCTCTGGCCTAGTTGCTGAATTCTATGCAATGTACAATGTAGTGGCATATAATTAGTTTTCAAGCAAATGGTGTACCACCCAATGCCATATGCTTATGCTCTCTGGATATGCCATGGGAATCCATGATCGCCTGTGAAGATTTGGCATTGGCCACGATACCAGCATGTCCACTATATTGAAATTTATCAAGCATCCATGCAAAACAGAGAAAGAGAGAGACTCAAACCCATGCCACCATGAGTGCCAGAACTTTGAGCAAAACATAGCGGATGTGGAAACAGCTCACCTTACACTGGGGACCAACAGGTTCCTGTATGCTATGCTCATGATATCTCAGAATGCATGAACTGCATCAGACAAGCTTAGCATATGAGGAAGCAGGGTCTTTAGAAACCAGTTCGACCATGTTGAATATTAATTTAGACAAAATAACAACCAGCCTTCTTGTGAACAAGAATAAGGGAAACTTCTTGTTTAGAAACTCTACATTTTTAATTGTGCCATTCCTCAAGTGGGAAAAAACTCCTTGTGACAAAAGAGACCCTTTGTTTGGGTCTGATATTGACAAGGCCCTGATCCCTGGAAAGGGGGCAGCTGGTGCAACCACAGGTTGAATCCTAGCAACAATCTCATCTGAACCCAGAGATCTGCTGAATTAATTGCCCAAGAAGTGATGTTTTTGACTGTAGGGCATTTTTGTTTCAGTCGCTACCCTTGAGCGATATGCTCTAAGGGACCTCTGCTGAAGCACTTAAAGCCCATGAGGGTTTCAAGTGTGTGACTTTTCAGCCTAAAGTTTGTACAAGCTAGACAGGACCCTGCACTGGAGCATGAAGCTAGATAGGAATGCGTGTGTTGACTGAGGTTTGTTCCACTTAATGACCAAGAAGAGGGTCTTGGACTCTGCTGATGCAGGCAGTTTTTTGATGATGACTTGTAACTCACTCAAGAATTTAAGAATCCACGAGGAGTTTTTCTTACCCAAGTCTCCAACAACTTTAAATTAACACCTTTCATGTTATATTGAACTTGCAACCTCATTGCACACAGACATAGCAAGGACTGATTTATCATCATACTATCTATATCAAGCAAATGAGGATGGGTTTCTTGTTGAGTCTGGTTCCTCTGAGTTTCTTCCTATTGTCATCGCAAGGGGGTTGTCTTGCCACCGTTGTCCTCGGCTTGCTCATCAGGGACAAACTGATAGTTATATTCTATATTTTTTTCTTTACATTTTCACATATATTTCCATAATTCTTTTAATGTTTAAAGTTGCTTTGTGTTAAAAGCTTGTATACAAATAAAACTGTATTGGGAATTGAATTGAAACATCTGTCAGGACACATCTGTCATATTAACTAAAAGAAAGTGTCCCAACTCTAGCAGTAAAACTGTTAACCAGTTTTGTTGCCAGTACGATCAATACACAAAGTTATAAATGTATAATATGTCCTCACTTGAGCATCAGCAGCATCCAGCACCTGGACAGCACCCATTGCCATTGATGGAACGCATTCAACAAACGAGAACTCAGAAGAAACAAGGATATAAGGAGGTCACTAAAGAAAAACAGTCTCCAAGTTGTACAAACTGAGCTCCTGAATACCCTAATAATTGATGTCAGCTAGTTTTTTCCCCTTATAGATTTTTAGCCTGATTTCTTGGGAAAGTAACTCAGGCAATCAACTCATCAACAGTTGTCAACGGACAAAGGACTTATTATTCCATTAAAACAAATGCACTAGAAATTTACACTGTACTGAGTAGGTTTAGTCATTTCGATTGGTGGTTTGGTTTCATGCCATTTGCCTTTCAGTATTTGAATGAGTAATGCAATCTTTTGAATTTGAGACTGTTGAAAACCAAAAAGGGGGGAATAACTGAAAGGGCAAAGAAACATAGATATAAGTATAGATGGGAATAATTTTGTCTTCAAAGAAGACAAAATCTCTGAAAAATATATGTGGGTGATTAAATTACTTTAATTGTAGGATAACTAACAGTATTAAATTTAAAAATAGCGAAATGATAAAGGGTAATTTTGCTCTAAAGCGTGGTATCCAGTGGCAACTCCCTGTGTCCTTCAAGGCCTCCAGTCCAGGCACTGTATCTCTCAAAATAATAACAAAATTCTTGTTTCTTAGTATCTCGGTTACTCAGTTACTCAGATCCAGACGACTGGATCAATTCGGTCTTCAAAATGACACGGTTCTCCATCAGTGTTACAATCTTCAGCATCACCGTTATAAAAATAAATAAATAAATAAAAAAGCAAGCACTTCCGGTTGATTCACACGACGTTTTCTCAAAGCAAGATCTCACCTCTTTGTACAAGAAGTATATTTTGTTTCTTCATTCACCACTTTTACTCTGTTGGACACGGGCATGCTTAGGCACTTCACTTTCAAACGTTCTCTATTTTTGTACAAACACACTCACTCCTCCATCATTTATACCAGGGGTGGGCAAGTTCAGTCCTAGAGAGCCGCAATCCTGCAGAGTTCAGCTTCAACCCAAATCAAACACACCTGAACAAACTAATCAAGGTCTTCAGGATTACTGAGGCTATAGGCAGGTGAGATTTTTTTTCAGGTTTGAAGATGAAATCTGCAGGACTCTCTCTCTCTGGGACTGAACTTGGTTACCCCTCAGCTCTACAATTTTATTCTGTGTACAGGGTCATGGGGGGCCTGGACCCCTGGAGACTTAGGGCATGAGGCAGGATACACCCTGGACGGGGTGACGATCCATTGCTTGGCACACACTCATTCACACACTAGGGCAATTTGGGGACAACAATTAGCCTAATCTTCATGTCTTTGGGAGGAAACCGGAGAACCCGGAGAAAACCTACCAACCACGGGGAGAATGTGCAAACATGCAGACCTGAAGTGGGAATCGAACCCAGAACCTGGAGGTGCAAGGCAACAGTACTAACCACAAAGCCACCATTCTGCACAGTAAGAGTTCAACAGAACTAAATCACTATGTCTTAGTATGAGCTTTCTAGACCCTTACTAACTCTATCTATAGAGTTTTATAGAGTTGAGCATAGTTTGGATTTTCATGCAAAAGCTCTATAAAATTATATTGCATGTTTTTAGACTACAAAAATTCTATAAAACATGCACCTATAGAAATTTACAGAACTTATGCAAAAATGCCAAAAACAGGAGTCTTGTTAAAGGTCAATTAAGTTCTATAGCACATGCATCTTAAAGCAGACTGCTTTAAAACATGTACAGTACCTTGAAGCAAAGTGCTACTGAAATTCCATATAACATTGTTTTGCAGGGCATGACTAGTGCAAGCAGAAAATGGGTCAGGGTTTCAGTTCATCCTCACTCATGACATTGCATTACGGTGAAACATTAAAGTGACCAATTTCCTCCTTGAAAAGAAACAAGAAAGAGTTTTTCCTCACCTGCGCCTCGTTCTCTTTCAGCATCCTGCGGGTCCTCGCCCCTCCCGGATCATCAGTGAGGTTGAGCATCACCGTGCTCTTTCTCTCCCAGCCAATAAACGAGCCATCTGTGATGCCCTCCACCATGTCCAGGAAGTCTTCGTAGCCATGGTGGCGAGTAGTGACCACTGAGAAAGCTGTCCAGTCGAACTCCTCCAGAACCTCGAAGACGACCTCTAGCTGTAGTGCCGTGGAACATGAGAACTGAAGATAGACTGAGCCACTCTCCTGGAAATGCAGGAAAAACAGGGTGTTTGGTAATTTTTTTTTGTTTAGACCTTAATGCTCACTATTATATTTTAAGCATTTGGCAGATACCCTTATCCAGAGCGACTTACATTTTTTTTTATCCCATTATACATCTGAGCAGTTGAAGGTTAAGGGCCTTGCTCAAGGGCACAACAGCGGCAACTTGGTGGTCACAGGGCTTTGAACCTGGAACCTTTCGAACCGTAAACCAATGCCTTAACCACTGAGCCACCCCTAACCGCCCTACATATTGTTTCCTCTCACGCACTGTATATGCACCCTATGTCCTGCACATGCCACGATGATCTGAGTACGTTGCTTATAACTGATATACGATTGGTTAACCTTGACACTTGTGATGAATTTTCTGGTATCTACACTATATTGCTAAAAATATTTGCTTGCCTGCCTTCACATGTATATGAATTTGAAAAACATCCAATTCTTAATTCATAGGGTTTAACGTGATGCTGACCCACCCTTTAGCTTCAACTCTTCTGGGAAGGCTTTCGGAGTGTACCCGAAAACCATTGGGAATTTTTGACCATTTTTCCAGGGAAGGCTTTCGGAGTGCACCGGAAAACCTTTGGGAATTTTTGACCATTCCTCCAAAAAGATATTGGACGAGAAGGCCTGGCTCTAGGTGTTTTATCGGGTTGCAGGTGCAGGCCAGTCAAGTTCTTCCATACCAAACTTGCTCATCCATGTCTTTATGGACCTTGCTTTGTGCCCTGGTGCGCAGTCATGTTGGAACTGGTGCGGGGTTGTTTTCTCGGCCCCTTGGTTCCAGTGAAAGGAACTAGATCTTAATGCTTCAGCATACCAAGACATTTTGGACAATTTCATGTTCCCAACTTTGTGGGAACAGTTTGGGGACAGCCCCTTTCTGTTCCAGTATGACTGCGCACCAGTACTGCAGTGTTCCATTTAGGGAGTAGAACACCTGATCCTTGAAACTCGCTGGATAACTTGCCGGCAACTTTAAGAAGAGACGCATCTGTTTGTGGGAACTGTACACACAATCATTCACCAGCACCACTTGCACGTCACAGGAACTTGGCTGGGAGTTAATGCCACATCCTCCTTACAGTCCTGACATCGCTTCTAGCCGTTTCATACATGAAACAGGCAGGCCGATCATGGATCTGGCGTACTGAGAAAACTTTCTACCTTGATGCCACTAGTGAAGCGCTGGGATAAGTGCATGAGTGTAGCAGGAGCTTATATAAGGAAACAGAGAGTTTTCACTCTCATAACTGTGTTCTGTTGTTCCACACAATCAAAAGTCCTAGATTGAATCGAACGCTCCTTGTATTTTGAATTCTGAAAGAAACTGTATTACGAATTATAGCGAATGCTGATTGTCAAAGCTGCTGTGTGAGTCATAGCTTGTGTTTTACCTCAATACTCGCATGTTCTCAACTTTACTGACTTTCAATCCTCCTTAGTTTTCCTCCTGCTATACCTCACAATGTGACCATTCATTAAGGGAAAAAAAAACAGGGTGATGTAAGCCTGCTTTTCTGCTCCACAAAAGCTTAGGATTCAGGTAGCATTATGTGACCTTGAAAGGTTCAGCTAGCAAACACTGGCTTCCATTTCATTCTGTTGCTTAGGAATTCGGCCATTTCACCATAAAGCAGATTTATTATGCTGGCACTGGGCTGTACGTATAACAGTGACAAACTGCAGCGCTACGCTTGACACTTGCTAATGGAAAACGCATACGTCATCTTCGGGTGTCCTGAGAATGCAGAACAGCACATTTTTATTCCTTCTGGTGGCAAACCAGCGTTTAGCTCCTCGTCATGATCGCATATTTTCTTAATGTTGTTGTTAAAGCATGAGAATGTGAGCTCGGCAAAGATCATTATCATGCAGATGTTCCAGGAGAGGAACATCTGCATGATAAAACAATAACATTACAGCAAATATTTTGATTAGGAGCCAAATAAAATCATTGTCTTCATATCAGATCTGCTGAGATGTATTATTTGTGGATTACACACTTTGTGGTATTGGGTTTATTACATACTGTAGCTTTTATTATAATAATAATAATTATTATTATTATTACTATTATTATTATCACAGAACCATTCTGTTTGATACAAGTTAACACAAGGATAAAATTTTTTTTTAAAGATATATTTTTTTAAATATGTTAACCCATACTGGCAATATTTTTTTTCTCACAGTTTCCTATAAAATAGGAAAGAATTTTCCCCAAAATAATAACAAATAGACTCTCTCTTTTCATGGGCTACCAGTTATTTTAGATTCACAGTACCCATCTGCAATTCACAGATATTATCTTCAGCACCTGGCACCCCAACCAGGTCACGAGATAAATATCATTAAACTACCTCGAGGTGCGCTGTTCATTTTTCCATCAGTGGTTCGCTCCAATAGCATGACCTAAATACTGCTCCAAAATTCATTCGTGTTTCTGTACAAACACTAGAAATGTTCTTATTCACAGCACTACCCCATACAGCCCATGAAAACCCCATGCTGCGCACAGAGCTTCAGATCTCGGATTTCTGTCTTTTTTTTTTTTATGATCTTTCTTCACTGGTATTAAAAGAAAAATCATCCTACAAATTCGTACAGGAATACTAATGTAATGTCGTTTAAAAGGATACTAGAAACACTCGAGGCGTCTAGTTTTAAAGTACATTCTGATAAAAAAAAATGTCCAGAGAACTTTTTCAGATAGTTGTCCAATGTGACGAACCCAAAAACTTTAGTTAAAGTTAAACTGATAGAATTGTATTTAAATCCATTTAAAATGACTGATTTGGCTAAAAAAATTCAGACAATAAATTGTCATACGAGAAAGTCATCTATATGAACATCTAGCTGGGGAGTTGAATATGTCGTGTGAAGAAGTTGGTGAAATGAATGTACGCAGTAAAGATGGGAAAAAAATCAATTCAGTTATGAATCACGATTCTTTGTGTGGCGATGCCTGACACTAAAATTGATCTTTTTTTTTTTACATTTATAATAGATATAAACTGGTTGATCAGCCATTGACCAGATTTGGCTGGTTTTCAGTTTAATCAGCCTCATATATAAACGATGCTGTACCGAGCACAGAAGCTTCCAAGTGGCGCAACAAAAGCGCATTTTTTATAGCCTTACATTATTAAAAAAATCATACGTTAAAAGCCTCCACTCTGCCTATTTCTCCAAACTTCACTTTGTGAGCGGATTAGTCTCAAACCCACTCATTATACACGCTTACATCAGCCTCAAAACGCTGCCAGTCACTCAACCCGCGCGCTCACTGTCAAGACAAGTTTTCAGCCCTTGGAGGCGTTTGAGGTAGTAAAACATTTCTTTATAATCCTACAGGCGGTGCACTCTGAACTATTCACACATTTTCATCCTGTGCGCTAGGAGTGAATTATTTGCTAAGTTGAGATATGTTGAGAAATAATAATTATGGCGGATAACAGGTTAACAAAAAGGCAACTCTTTGCCTGCTAAGCCCCATACGCAGCAGGCTGTGATGCACTGGGTGTTCTGATACCTTTCTATTATAGCCAGCATTGACTTTTTATGCTGCATTGGCTTTTCTGTGGGATCAGATTGGACAGGCTGGACTTTGGTCCCCACAGACACCTGGCCTAGGAACAAATGTCTCTCTACACACACTCTGTGAATTTACATCCCAAAATATTGTAACTGAATTTATAAAACTGATTGAAACTAACTTTCATTTATAATGAAACAGTTTCTTCTTTTAAAAATTAAAAATGTATTTACTTAAAGATCCACAGATGTTCGTGACCTTTTTTTTGTCTAGTTAAATGCACATTTGTAGTAGATTTGTCTGAACTATTATTCATTTGCATTAATTATGATATCATTCTGATGTTGATAAAACCTCAGAAAAAAATTGTGTTTAAACACATTTGAATTAATTCAGCAGGTTAATTCATTAATATAAATGGAATGTTGAAATTTTTTAAATACATTTTTAATCAAGTCTATTTGGCAAGGTGGCTTAGTGATTAGCACTGTCGTCCTGCACCCCCAGGGTCCGGGTTTGAGTCCCACCTTTGGTCCGTGTGCATGGAGTTTTCATGTTCTCCCTGTGTTTGGTGGGTTTTCTCCGGGTTCTCCGGTTTCCTCCCACAGTCCAAAGACTAGGCTAATTGGTGTTCCCAAATTGCCAGTAGTGTGTGAATGAGTGCATGTGTGTGTGCCCTGCGATAGATTGGCACCCCGTCCAGGATGTGACCTAAGTCTCCTGGGATAGGCTCCAGACCCCCCCTGCGACCCTGTATACAGGATTAAGTGGTATAGACGAAGAGTCTATTTGTTAAGAAAATAAAGAAACAAACCTGTATTTAATGCATTAAGATTTAGATTAAGATGTCTTTTACAAAGAGTTTCAGTAGAAAAAAAAATATTTATTACAAAAACAGAAAAGACAAATGAACAAATAAATCAACCTAAACAGGTGTGTATTGTGTTGACAGCTTTTTCTTACCATCTGAAACACATTACCAAGGAATGTTCGTCAGACTTCAGCTACCACTGATTAAAAAAAAAAAAAAAAAACTTTAAACATACATTTGTCACTTTTTTTGTCCTATTTTAACTAATGTGTTAATTCCACACTTCTTTTTGTTATTACTTGCTGGCATTTTTGTCATCTCTATTATTTTATGTATTTTATAGTATCTGCTATATTTGACTTTTATTTCCTTATTATCTTTTGTTATTCACAAAGTAAAGCACTTAAGCTGCATTTTAAGTCATTAGTACGAGGGTGAGTGAAAAACTGAGTGAACTCTTACTTTAGGATTTATGTGAATTTGATGAATATATCATTTTTTTATACAGCATATCATCACTTTTCAATACTCTTTGTCCATCTGTCAATAAGCTTTCATATTCCCTTATTAAAAATGTCTTAGGCTGAGCTGCGAGACACGAATGCACAGCTGTCTTCACTTCTTCATCAGAAGTGAATCTTCGTCCTTGCAGGGCTGCTTTCAGGAGACCAAACAGGTGAAAGATGAATGATGGAGCGAGATCAAGACTATAGGGAGAATGCTACGGTGTTGACTGTTTGGCCAAAAGTGTTTGGACATGCAAGATCACAACGGCCTTGGATATCAGTCCTCAAGAGCCTTTCAGAGTTTAGGTTTCAGCTCTTCAATAAGCGTTTCACTGTAACGAGCACCGTCGATCATTGAGCCTTCTTCCTGATAATGTTCCAATACTGGCCCTTGAGGATCCCAGGAAACTGTAAGCATTGATGAATTTTCCAGCTGATGGTTGACTTTTGAACTTTTTCTCGGGCAGCGCTCGAAGATGTTTCCGTTCCATACTCTGCTGTTTACTCTCAGGCTCATAGTGATGAATCCGTGTCTCATCTCAAAAGAGTGTTGATCCTCCTTAAGATACTTTCGCCTTCATTGGAGTATGGCTCCAAATTTTGTTTGCTGATATCCGAACGCTTCTGTTTACGTTCTTCCGTGAGTTGTTTCGGCACCAGGTACACCCTCAGACCACACAAAAATAATGAAATCGCTGCACACTGCTCTTCTTAAGTGCTAATCCTAAGTGTGGCGTCTATTTTTGCTCCAAATGCAAAGCAAACAACTAAGGAGGTTGTTGAAATGACTGGAACTTGGTTAAAAACCCTTCAACACATTATTTAAACCTGAAAGAATAGTGCTGTACCATAGCTACAGTATGATTAGTTGTTCGTGAGACTCATCCACCGAAAAAAGACTTTAGTTTGCTATGGAACATAAATATTGGACTTTGGAGCGATGGAAAAAGGTCATGTGACTAGATCTGATGAGTCCAGATTGACTCTATTCCAGAGCGATGGGTGCATCAGGGTAAGTAAGGAAAGCGCATGAAGCGATGCACCTCTGGAGGCAGTGTTTTGATTTGGGGTTGCTTCAGGTGCTCAGGTCTAGACTCAGCAACGTTACGTGGCAATAAAATGAAGTCAGCTGATGACCTGAATGTACTGAATGATCAAGTTAGCACATCTATGGAGTTTATCTTCCCTGATGGCACGAGGCATATTCAGTCCTCACATTGTGAAACTGTGGTTCTGGGAGCATGAGGGATCATTTTCGCACATGGACTGGGCACCAAATTGGGGGTTGAACTAAATATTACTGTAGCTTTGTAACATGTTTTCTTAACTAGTCTCATTTTTCGAGCTTCTTTGTTTGAACAGGAATCACTACGTCCTATCCAGGGTGTATTCCTGCCTTGCATGCTTTGATCTTAAGAAAGGTCTACTCCACCAGATTTACTACAACCCTGATAAAAAGTTGTTACTGAAGGTAAATGAATGAATAAACTTCCTGATGTGCATCTGTTGTGGTGCAGTACATACTGTAATGTACTGTGATATGTTCCAAGCGTTCAAAATGTTTGAACATTAACTCATACAGTAAGAAAAATAATACTGTACAGTTATTATATTCAAAATAGCTTGATATACTTGAATACTTTGATTTAAAGACAAAGCCCTGATGCATCGATCTTCAAAGTGTAAAGTGTGACTTGAACAAAAGTGTGACTTCTTCCCACCACTTCACCATATTCACATCTGTTCTAGTATTCTGCTGGTATAACACAGTAAGATCATAGCCGCAAAAGTCTTTAAGTGCATCATGTAATGAATTACGGTCTTAATTAAACCAATTAAACAGCTCCTCCACGCTTCATTTGGCAGTTTTATAAAGAGTCAGAGAAAACCCCGAGAGAGATGCCCCCCGCTCAAGCTTGAGTAACCTCCACATCTGCCGATTCACAAAAGACTGCTCTGGTCTATTCATTAATGCCTAAATTGTAGTTAATGGTTAGTGTATGTGAGAAATGTATTGATCAAGAAGGAGAGATGAAAGAGAAAAATCAATGGAGCTTTAGTGGCATTTTATTAGACGACTCAGTCTGGCTGAAATCGTGAATCTACTGTATGAAACAATCTAACTGACAAACTGGCACTGGGTTCAGTCTCGAATATATTCAGAACCTCTTACAAACTTGGTCTTGCTCCACACTGGAGAACAAATTTGCAATTCACAGCGGCGGCCCTTGCACTTCCAGGGTCCGGGTCCGGGTTGGATTCCCACCTCGGGGTCTCTGTACATATGCGGTTTGTATGCTTTCCCCGTGCTTGGTGGGTTTCCTCCGGGTACTCCAGTTTCCATCCACAGTCCGAAGATATGCAGATTAGACTAACTGGCGTTCCCAAATTGTCCGTAGTGTGTGTATGTGTGTGTGCTCTGGATAGATTGGCCAGGGTGTACCCCGCCTCATGCCCTAAGTCTCCTGGGATACGCTTCAGCCCCCCCCACCACAGTATCTACAATAGTGGCCAAAATTATTAAGACAGCATATGCCATGTATTATAGTTCTGCTTGTGCACAACACATGCGATGTCACAAATGAAATCCTGGCTGAAGAGTTTCGCTGAATCTGGCTGAAGAGTTTCGCTAATGAGAATCAGCTGGTTCAGTTAATGGATGGAACAAATACGCGGCAGGACTTTTAATTTCTGAAGCCGGGTTGTCAACATTTTTTGTCTGCACAAAAATATCTAAATCTAGGAAATTCTCGAGTGAATTGTGAACTGCTGGGGCGAAATTACAGCACATGAGCTTCAGGAAGCAATCAAGCAGGCACGGATTGAGAGAGTGACACCAGAGTACTGCAGACGTCTTTTTGACTCTATGTGCAGCCGGATCCAGGAGGTTGTGAAAGATAAAGAACTTCCAAATAAATATTGATTGTTTTATTACATAAAATAACAAAATTTTAGTTTTATCTTGATTGGCATTTTTTTTTTTTTATTTGAGTATGCCATTTGTCTCAACACTTTTAATACCCCTATATA
>JAOVVA010232013.1:0-20332 GCA_028565275.1 Leiocassis micropogon | reverse complement strand
ATCGAAGAACCAAACAATCCAAGATCAGGACAAATCCACAACAATCAAATCCAGCTAACTGAGTTAGCGACGTACGATGAACGGACCCCAGATAACCAGCAAGATAATGCTAATCAGATTTAATTAAAAACAAATACCCAGACAAAGTTTGAAGGCTCATCACTATGTGTGTGTGTGTGTGTGTGTGTGTGTGTATTCCTCATATTCTCAATCGCTCTTTTTGCCCGGTTCGTGCGATGTAACACACCTGACTTAAAGAGCTTAACTAGCTGGATTGTGGAATCAGGTGTGTCTGAGCATGACCCACAACTAACACAACTCCGCTCTGTTGTTTTGAAAATCCTTCAATCATATCATTTCGGTGTGGAGAAGAAAAAAAAAAACCTATCTAAATTCAAATGCAAGTAAACAAGCAAGAGGAAAATAAAAAGATTTTCTCTGGTGAGAGAGAGCTCAGACAGATTTGCTTTTCATAACGGCTTTTCTGCCGCGTGTGTGTGTGTGTGTGTGTGTGTGTGTGTGTGTGTGTGTGTGTGAAGGTTCGTCGTGGTGGCTCACGCCTCACTGCAGATAATGGCCTCGATTTCATAAGCGCCGTTATTGAAGATGACTTCTAAAGGTCCGTCCGTCTCTCTGTTTGCTTGCTGTAAGGGAAGGCCCGCGCCGCTGCGTATTAAACAGTGATGAACAACACGGCGAGGTCAGAGGTCTGAACGAGTTCAGGAACGGACGGCTTCAAAATCCCAGTTTGACATTTTGCTTGGTGGAAAAGTTTAAATCATGTTAAAATTCAACGTTAATCTTAAAACGCTCAGGCGCTCAGGTATCCGTTAACAATGCTAGTTTACAACTAAAGGCAGATTAAGTTAAACACACACATGTAGACACGTACACACACATATAGCATGACACTTTTACAGACTATAATTAATCACGATTTTAAAGGACTCAAAATTACTTGTATTATAAATGTGCGATGTTGAAATAAAGAAATGCAGGACAAACTGGTTAGAGGAAACAGGTTATGCAGCATTGTAATATCTCAAACATTAGGAAATGTTAAATTACAATCTCTCACTGCATGCCGTGGCTGGGTAGTACGGGGTGTGGCAACTCACTGACGGCAGGGCCCGCACCCGGATCCATTTTGCCATTATTTTTTTTTTTTTGCCATTTTTTTAAATAACCATATATAGGACATATTATTTTCTTCAGTACAACATAAGCAATATAATGAATTTTATTTTAGTTCATTTTAACCAACTTCCCAAATATACCTGAGCGAAAAAACTCAAACTGGGTCACAAAGACAAAGAAATAGCACAAATACACTGTGACCAAAAGATCATAATAATAATATGATTATTTTGTCAGTTCTACATTTTTGAAACTTCATTCACATAATCTGGTAAGTGGTAAAGTTTACCCTTAATGAAAGTAATGATAACTTTGGTTCTACCTGACATATCCGAAAACCCAAATGTGCAGCATCCCTGTTAAACATACACCAGTGAGGCTTCCATATAAGCACATAAATATTGTTTTAATCATCATTGATCTATGCTGATTTGCCGGCACGTATCTGTGCCGCTTAAGTTTTAATGGGTTTTAATGTATTCTTGTAAAAATAGTTCCCCTTGAAGGTAGCTCGACACGCGGCTTTGGTTTTATCCAAACTTCCATCTAAAACAGTGTGTAGGCAAGTTCGGTCCTAAAGAGCCGCAGTGCTGCAGATTTCAGCTCCAACCATGAAAAAAGAAAAAAACTCACCTGTCTGTAGCCTTAGTCATCCTGAGGAACTTGATTAGCTTGTTCAGGAGTGCTTGATTGGGGTTGGAGCTGAACTCTGCAGGATTGCACCCCTGGTCTAGAAGCTTTTTATAATGAAACTTGCCGTTCAGTACACCTGGTGACGCTTCCTCAGCCATCTTATTATCCGCGTTAAACGTGCCGTTATCACACACAGCCGGGTAGCAGCACTGCGATTATGGGAAGCCATTAGTCATATGATCACTTTGCGTTAAACAAAAACAGTAACGCGCTAAAACTTCTCGATTAATCACATGCATTAACGTGTTGATATTGACAGCCCTAGTTATACGGTAAAGGAGAAAATAAAACAGAGCGTTATGTTTAATGTTCTAACTTTTTGAACACTTAGAGATATATTTAGTATATTTATTATAAGGTTGTGGAATGTTGGTGAAGCAAGTACATTCCTATGATTACTTCTGTTATAGCATCTACAAACAGTCGTTCCTTCATTAGACTCTCGTTATATTTCTGTCTACGCTTTGTAAAAATCAATCTCACTCGCTTTAACTAATCCAGAATTTACCAAGAAATATTATTAAAGTTGGACTCCTGGAAATCTCCTGATTAAGGAACGATCCAGGACTCCATGTGGAACAGATTAAGGGTGCTGTGTGCCAAGTTCATTCCTGAGTGCGCACTTTAAAGCTCACGCTGACATGACCCACCGCATGGCATTTGAGAAGGTGTGATTTAGGACGAGACGAGAGAGAGAGAGAGAGCTGTTACAGGCGATGCCAGCGTAAGGCTGACCTTTACTTAATCACCGTTTCAGTGCGCGGAAAAGAAAGCTAGGTGGCCGAGTTTCTGGAAATGTAAAGGCACACGGAGGAATAAAGTGCTCGCTCAGACATGCTGAGGATGAAAATCAGAGCCAGAGTTTTTGGAGAAACAAAGACAGGGTGTGAAAATATGAAATGACATGATGTTTAGTTTACCGGAGGCAGAAATTATTGAGAAATGAGTCGCGTGTCAGCCTCATGCAGTCTTACGCAACTATAAAATCCACTTGAGATATAAAAAAAAAAAAACACTCGATACACTTCCAGTTAAACAACTAACTGCTCCAATAGGATTACTTTTTCAGAAATGTTTTTGCAGTGACTCATGACAAAGAAAGTAGAGTCATCTTTATTTCTTTATATAATGTATTACAGTTTAATATTAAGTAAATTGTGTTATAACTAGAGGTGGAAAGAAATTAGTAATAAAGAGAGTAATAAAGTTTTGTACTCAAGTACAAGTACTGTTACTTCAGTGAAATTTTACTGAAGTACAAGTAAAGTTACCGTTATAAAAATCTACTCAAGTAAAAGTAAAAAGTAGCTCATTGAAAATTTACTCAGAGTAAAAGTTACCGAGTTACATTTTTTAACAGCGGGGGATTCTAGTGTAGTTCAAAAAAGACAAGCGGATATTAATCTCAAACTAGTTGTTTTTAATTGAAGGAACACCTTTGCATAATAAAGCTTAAATAATAAAGTTGCCTTTCTTGGGCTTGAAATCAAAGCGGTGGCTTAAATATGGTGTGACGCTCTGCACCAGATAGCCGAGGGGAAAAAAGAGCTCAAGCCAAGAATAACGTTCAGCACAAAACGTTTATCGGCCTCTTTCAGTGTCACAGAATGATAATACAAAACATAAAGTAAAAGTAAAGAAAAGGGAAAATGGATAGAGCGTTTCGGGGGGGAGCAGCACACCTGAGCTCCTACCCTGCTCTCTCCTTCTCACACACACACACACACACACACACACACACCTCCGCAGCACACACACACGGGGGGAGGGGCGGCAACTCTTAAAAGGGCAACATATTTACATAATTTGGTCTATAACATAGTAGTGGCCGTTACAGTGGTCAGGGGTTTGCTTCCTAAGAATTTCTTTGTCCATCTCCATCGGTCTTGTGATTTTAGCGCGTTTGTTCGCCCCAACCATCAATCAATCAGTGCTGTGGTTTCCGGGGTGCAATTGTTTTCCTTCCCCGTTGCATTATTTTGATTTTTTTTTTTCATTTTCATTTATTTATTTTTTAATCATAAGGAATATGTAGCGAAGTACAATACTTCAAACAAAACGTACTTAAGTAAAAGTTAAATTACAGATTTTAAAAACTACTTAAAAAAGTAAAAGTAAACTACTCAATTACAGTAACCTGAGTACTTCCACCTACTGTACTTCCATCGTTACTTTCCACTGATTATAACATCTTACTCCCCATAATGCAAAATGATATTAAAAAATATAACAAAAGCCAACCAAAAGCTAGAAAAAGGAAAAAGAAATTGGAGGGAAAGAAAACCTAGTGGGAAAACTTTATAAACTATCTAAATGTAAAATTAAATCAATTTGTAGTAAAAAAAAAAAAATTATAAAAAGTGTTGTTGACAATAAACATGAAAAATCAGCATGAAAAGGGAATTTTTTAATGGATTTAAACTTTGAATCTTTAAATTTAATTTTGAGTCTTAAAGATTTGAAGATTAGTTGTGGGGGAGGGAATGGAATTGCTATAAAAAATGAAGAACTTAAAAACTGTTAAAATTAATGTGATGTGAAAAATTTCAATCCAAAAAAGCACTAAAAAATAACATGATCACATCGCATATCGATTTACTGTAACTTGTACATGTGTGAATTTTTATTTGTTGGCCACCGGAATTGTTAAAATAAAACTTAGAGAAAAAAGTGTATTGTTATTATTAATTATTAATAAGTAATCGGTTATTGGTTGTTAACGTTCTCAACTATCAGTTATTATAAATGGTTGAAATGTGCAACCAACTTTTGTGTGTAAGGATTGTGAGTGTTTTTTTTATTTTTTTATTTATTTTTTTTATTGCCTGTGGGGCATTTATAAAGTACTTCCAGTAATGTGTGTGTGTGTGTGTGTGTGTGTGTGTGTGTGTGTGTGTGTGTGTGTGTTATATAACAGTGTGAGAAGCTGCTTCTCCTCATGAGGAATAAGCATGCCAAGGTTTAGATCTACACCAGGCCGTGTCTGGGCTTGTGGCCAACCCTCACACAGAACGCTTCAGAGCTCCTTTTTGTCTCTGCTTTGTTTCTTCTTTTCAGCCGCCCATGTGTTGCAAAGCATCGTCATTCGCAATTCACTGGAGAGAGAGAGAGAGAGAGAGAGAGAGAAGCAGGTATAGGATTTGTATTTAATAATTATACAGTATGTATTTGTATTAGTTTGTGGATGTGTCTAGACAGAAAATACACTCAAAGAAAGAAGAACTAGTTTAAAGTTTGAAATACAGACATTGGGTGCAAAAAATTGTTCTCCTTTTTTGTCAATTTTGATTGATTGATTTATTTATTTTTTTTTTTTTTTCCGCCTTTACTTTATGATGATGCCAGGTTGTCTTTTTTTCTACCTCAAGGGTACCAGTAGTAAGTCAAATGATTGGGTTAAAACAGAAATAGTTTCTGCTCTTAGAACAGATGAGGTCTTTTACAGGACCTGAAAATGGGCCATGTTTAATAAGGATTAATCCTCTCTTTCTCTGGAAGTTTGGGAATTTCTTGCTGAAATCTCTTCTGCATTGTTATGTTTATAAACCATAAAAAGTCCACTAACAAGCTAAGAAAGCATCTGGTCTTTGTTTATTTTTTATTTTTTTTCTTAAGCATTAACTGGTCAGAAATAAAAGATGCCTACAAAATTGAGCTGTTTGACTACACAGATTGTGCTTCACAGCTCCTCCAGAGACCCACAGCTCGGGTGGGACAATCTGTCCACAGGACAACTTTTATTCATGCACTCCACAAATCCGACCTTTATGGAGGAGTGGCAAGAAAGAAAGAAGCTGTTGTTGAAGGGAAGCCATGGGAAGTCTTTTTGGGCACCTTGGCTGCTTCTCTGAACAATGATCTCCTTTCCCGGCCTGTTAGTTTAGGTGGACAGCCATGTCTTGGTAGGTTTGGAGTCGTGCAGTACTCTTTCCATCTTGAGATAGAACAGGGCTCTGTGAAATGTTCAAAGCTTATAATAATTTTTTTTTTATAATAATATTTTTTTTATAACCTAACCCTGCTTTAAACTTCTCCACAACTTTATCCCTGACCTGTCTGGTGTCTTCCTTGGGCTTCATGATGCTGTTTGTTCACTGATGTTCTCCAACAAACCTTTGAGGGCTTTACGGAACAGGTGTATTTATACTGAGATTAAATTACACACAGGTGGGGTCTAGTTACTAATCAGGTGACTTTAGGGGGAACAGAGTAAAGGGGCTGAATAGAAATGTGCACCACACTTTTCAGACTCTTATTTGTAAAATATTTTGAATTCATTTATCATTTTCCTTTCTTGGTCTATCACATAAAATCCCAATAAAATACATTCACGTTTGTGGTTGAAACATGACAAAATGTGGAAAAGTTCAAGAGGTATATGAATATTTTTGCAAGGCACTGTAGTTGGCTAAAATGAAATAAAATTCAGGTCATCATATTGCCTTGGTTGTGCTGAAAAATGGATATGTCACTCCATACTGCACAATCCTGAGCCCTACAGTATATATATATATATATATACATATATATATATACTGTATATAAGTTTGTGCACCCCAAACATCACACTGACAGGTGTATTTTGTTCTGCAAAGTCTAAACCCTGGATTTAAAGAATGAATCTTTACGCAGTAGAATTATAAATTCCCTAAAATTTAAGAGACCCAAACCTGTTCCAGCCTGCCAGTTCCATTGTGCACAAACTGAGCTCCATGGGTTTTTGTGGAAGTCTCAAGTGTCCTGCACAACGCCCTGTGTTCTAAACTCAACCCCACTGCATCATCACCTTTGGTTGATGAACTGGAACAGGAGCCTCCTCGACATCTCAACATCAGCAACTGAGCTCGCTAATGCTCTTGTAGCTGAATAAGCACAAATCCACACAGCTGCAACATCTAGTGAAAAGCTTTTACAGACGGATTGAGCTTATTGAATACAGTAAATCTGTATTGGATCCTGTCTGGAAGAACGTACTCAGTTTGAAGCTATGATCAGAACACATCATGTGATGCATCTTTGCATGATTATTGCTGGTTGCTCGATCTGCACGTCTGTATGAAGAGGATGAAGCTCAAAGGTTTACATTTTAATGGATTCAGTTTTATGTTTAATGTTTTCTGTTCTGATGCTAATCCCTGACCACAATCTGAGATCAGCCTCGAGACCTGGAGAGCAGGAGTCCAAACCTTTTTTAAATTTACTCTCCTCATCTTGCTCGACTGAAGCACGCACAGGGTGAGACACAAATCGTGCCCCTGATTCTCCTTTTCGGTGGTAAAAGCAGGGTGTCAGCAATTAAGCGGGGAATAAACGGTGACAGTGGCGCCGCAGGACCTACTTTGATCAAGTCGAAGCTGTAAAATGAAGTCGACTCTAGAGTGCGTGATGTCATTGCGCTGGCGTTTCAGACTTAAAAAATCAAAGCATAGAGGAGTCATGAAATGATTAGTACAGACCCCACACACACTCCCACACACACACACACACATACTGTACACTCACACTCAGACACAAACACATATTTTAAGCTCTAAATAATCATTAATTCATTCATTTCATTCTGGGGTTTTTTTCAGAGCATTCAGCAAACGTAAGAAGAAAAAAAACAAAGACATTACTGACTGTGTTTGATTTAGTGAATCATTATATTAAGGAAAAGGTTAAATATTTAACAAATGCAAAAAAAGTGCAATGTTTTATTCGTCTCCAAGCCATCAATTCCATCTATCGACCAGAGAGGGCGCAGGCTAACACATGCTTCCTCCAAGGCACATGAAGCCACTGACCGCATCTGTTCAATCTGCTGCTCACGCTCAGGAGTGGCGTAACTCCCTCACAGGGGAGCGCCATCCACCCTGTTCCACTTGAGTGAGCTCACAGACGCTGAACGACTGATGCGCGAAGCACGAGTATGTTGTCCCTCAGCCCCATGATAGAGCGCAGCCAATCTGCTCTCCGGGCTCTCGGGTACGGATGGCTGTTGCATGACCTGGGAATCGAGCTCGCACTGTTTAGATGATGCACTATTAATGAGGAACTATTGAATAAATCATTGATGGCTCAGAGTTACACTAATCTTCTCACCTGCCGTGCTCAAGGCCTGAAGTTGGATGCAGGTCGTGCTTAGTGCTGGTGCCTAGCGTGGATAGAAGCGTTGTGCCATGAAAGACATCTGGGGTAAAACCTGTGCCAAGTTAAATGTTTGGATTGGATGTTCCACTGCGGCAACTCCTTAATGAGAAGAGACAAAAAAACAACAGTTAATTAACTGTTACATTGAGAAACCAGATTCAAGCAAGGGTTTGAGGAACTTCTAGCTGTAGTGTTGTATTTCGCTATTGGTTTTATTTAGCCTGTTTATTAAACCTTTGTCTTGGTTTGTCTTGGTGGATTTAATGATAGTATGCTTTCACCAGCATTCCTTGGGTTCGATTCCCATATTCAATTGAACTGAAGGTTTGCATGAGTAGGTGTAATCAAACAAGGGTTACTGAGAAAACTACATTTTTGCAAAATTCTCCACATCAAAAAACATCTTTGACTTTTCCAGTATTTTTTTTTTTTTTTATAAATATAGATGATTTGCACTTTTGAACTTAAAGAGAAATAGAAACTACTGCCGTGTAGGTGCTTAGATCTGCTGCAGCTTGTTGAGGCGAGATTTTACATTCCATTCACAGTCAAAAATCACGAATGCCAGCGATTCGCCTCAAGACCCTTAAACCCTGTCCACAGTTAGGATTCTAACTAAAAAAAGCTGTTTGCTAGAAGGTGTAAATGGTAAAGGTAAAAGACAAGGTTTCTTAATGTTTTTTTTTTGCAAAAATTATAGCTTTGGAAAACATTAATTTAACTGTTCGTTAAAAGAATGCTTGTTGTGACAACACCTGTTTAATATTCTCGAAGCAAATCAGATGTGTGTCAAAAGAGACTGACAAAAATAATTTCAAACAAAAAAGGGACCTTAAATAAAAAAAAATACAAATCTGTTTTTCCCTCATCTCTAATATACCGTATATGTATCTAGTGTATAAATTAGAGGTTTGTCGAACAGTATTTGGAATTTTTACTTAGTCTATAGCTCAAGTGAGGAAGAGTATAAAAATGTTAGTCTTAAATAAACTGAATAACTTCAGTTGTGGAAAATACATCTTTAATTGTGTTAAACATAAAATTTGTTTTACAGTTTAATAGATCAGATTGAAAAACTTGAGGCACTGTGGCTTAGTTGCTAGCACTGTCGCCGTGAACCACCAGGGTCCGGGTTTGAGTCTCGCCTCGGGGTCTGTGTGCATGGAGTTTGCATGTCCTCCCTGTGCTTGGGGGGGGGGGGAGGGTTCCTTCTTGTTTCCTTACACACTCCAAAGACATGCAGATTAAGCTATTTGGTGTTCCCAAATTAGCCGTAGTTTACTGTATGAACAAACATGAGTATAGATGATGAGTGAGTGAGGTTCAAGGACTCTCACTTACTGTAATTAATTATCCAGTTTTTTATAACTTTTTTCAAGTTTGGCAGTTGAGGTCAGGTTTTTGGTTTAAATTGAACGTTTTTAAATTCAAATTAATTTATTTTTCTTCTTTTTTAAATCTTTTTAAATAGTATTATGTAATGATTAGAACTTTAGCCCTTTTATTAATTAACCTTTAATTAAAAAAAAAAATTTCATGTTTGAATTTTGTGCCATATTTGTATTTTAATTTTATTTTGCAGTATTATTATAACTTAAAAAGTGTTTTTACATCAAGTGTGGCGGCACAGTGGTGTAGTGGTTAGCACTGTTGCCTTGCACCTCCAGGGTCCGGGTTCAATTCCCGTCTCTGTGTGCATGGAGTTTGCATGTTCTCCCTGTGCTTGATGGGTTTCCCTCCGGGTACTCTGGTTTCCTCCCACAGTCCAAAGACCTGCAGATTCGGTTGATAGGCGTTCCCAAATTGCCTGTAGTGTATGTGTGCCCTGCAATGGATTGGCCCCCTGTCCAGGGTGTACCCCGCCTCGTGCCCTAAGTCTCCTGTGATAGGCTCCAGGCCTCCCTTGACCCTGAATACGGGATGAAGCGGTATAGATGGTGTGTGAGTGAGTTTACATTAAGTGTTTTTATCAGAACCGTTTAGAAGTGAAAGTGGCATTTTTTTATTTTACTTTTAAATAGCATATTGATATTACAACAAACAAACAAAAACACTTTTTTTTTTTTATTGAAAATTCATGAAAAAGTCTGAATGAGAGAGATTATAGTGAATTATTTACAAAACACAAAATACCTTATCAGTCAGGTCCATATAAAGGTGTGACCACGAAGTATAAACCGCCGAACATAGTTCAAGAAAACTTAGTATAATAGTTTAATAATTTAATGAGTGCATAAATGTTAACTAGCTGGTAAAACAGAGAGAGGTACGGTATGGTATGTGCACAAGAGAACCGCACCTTAATCCATTGACTTTCTTTGCTTAGTTTTTTTTTTTTTTTGTACTTTCACTTTTAAACTTTCTGCATTGTTTCCTTCATCAGGTACACACCCTCGTGTAAAAAAAATAAATAAATAAATAAAAAGTGCAGCTGTGAGTCAATCGCTTGGGGGGAGGAGACACAGCCAACACGTGAAACTCTTGGGACTTGGAGAAAGTTTCTCTGAAGAGTCTTTAAAGCTCCTGAACAGAGAGAACACCGAGGATCAACAGGTCAGTGCTGAATGTTATTCTGATTTACTGATACACACTGCGGACTGAGGGGTGCAACACTCACACCCCATCATGCGTCGACTCATTCTTACTGATTTGTACTTTAGTTATAGCTGACTGGTTTTTAGTTTTTTATCAGTTAAGGGCTTGTTGTGTTGTGATTGACACCGTACTATGTAGAGTCTATCTACAAGCAAGGGGCTTCCTCTGAGGAACCGACAGAGGGGCATTTAAGATACTCGAACGTGTGCACCGTCTCTTGTCTGCATAGAATATTAGATGATGCCTTACACACAGTGGAAGTGGTTCTGTAATTAAGGTCTGACTTTAAACAGAATGTTAGAATGCTCGGTGTTTGTTTGTTTATTTATTTATTAATTTGCCCATTATACTGCAAACCGAGAATAATACAACAAAGCATACTTGTTTAGCAAATTAAAGTATGTCAGTATTTTTCCTAATGCAATGAATTATGCAATGAAAATAAGCATAATCTTTGATTTTTTTTTTTTTGTAAAACATAATATCTATGCATTTTAAAACTTTTATATTTACTTTTTTTTAATCCTTATCACATTAAAATGCAAAATAGGATTAAAAAGCTAAATGCTACACACACCTTAACTTAATTCTGTGTCAGGTTCCTGGGTTGATATCTAAGTTGAAAGTCCACCAAATCAAGATAAGATCATTCATGGACATAAATACTCGTCATCGCTGTCTGTTTCACCAAAATAACACAAAATTCAAATGTGAATTTGTCACATACGCAGTATGATAGGCAGTGAAATGTTTTAACAACCACCCATGATCTTAAAAAATTATATATATATATATATAAGTGTTCTTAATAAAGAATATGAAATAAGAATAAAATAATAAAAAAGATAAATAGATTAATAAAGAAAATATACAAATAAGAAATATAAAATATGAAGTAAGAATAATATATATATATATATAATTAACTTAATAAATAAAAATAATTAAAAAGTATTTAAAGAAAAATGTAATCTTGTTCTCTCTCTTCTGTTTCCACATAACAGCTGTACTTCAGATCCAGAACCTCTGACACTGTGACGCCACGATGCACGCCGCTGCGTTTCTTGCTGTGATCGCCCTGGTCACCACCGGAGCAGGTAAACAGCCCCTCGCTTCATAGCTGCACGTGTACCACTTATCTTATCTGCTCAGCCTTTCATTTCCTTATCTTGTCTTTACTTACTGTAGGTGTGTCTGTTGATTTAAAGTTACTTCCTCAGAAAGAGCCCCGAGCTAAATACCGACAGCGTTAATTTCACTCCAGATGCCTCTGAGTCTGACTCACACTTTCATACAGTTAGTAATCGATGTGTGTGGAGTGAAATATTACCCAAAACACACGCTGTGTTCTTAAACAAGTTCTAACACACTCTATCGGACCTCCCCTCTCCTCCCACCCGTCTCTCCAGTCTCTTATGCATGAAGTCTGTTAGATGATTTTTTTTTTCGTACCTTGTGGTGGAAATGTACTAAACATGAAGGCTGTTGGAGTGGAAAGATAGAAGAAGTCTTTGAGCGCTGGATTGTAAATAGATCGACTAAAGTTCTCACTAGGATTCTAAATACAGCCCGTCCCCAGCTTATGAACGAGTTCTGCTCCGAGAGCTCGTTTATAAGTCTAGTTTGTTCATAAGTCCAACAAATATTATCTAGGTACTGGGATACTAACACAATCGGCTATACACAGTATTGTTTAGAATCGTGCCGATTGTTGAACGATTCATGTTAAAAGTACACACGATGTCTACCATCTTTTCACCTCACTCCTCTTTATTATTTTTACTTTTCCCTCCATCATTATTGCCCGGCACTTCTTCATGGCCGCTTGTAGAGGATGCGCTCATGTTTGCATCTTTCGAAAGTTTGTAACTCAAATGTTCGTATGTAGGGGACTTACTGTTATCTTTATTTCATGTTTATTCTTTATGTTACAGGTGCAGAAGAAATTGAAGTGATCACTGAACCATCTGTGAATGCAAAGCATGGTGAGAAAGTCACTCTGACATGCAGCATCAAGGAGAACATCGCGGTGCGGACTTTCCAGTGGATATTTGAAGAGAAAATACTCTGTAATTTTATAGAAATGAAACGTGGAGTGGCTGATAATATTCAGTGCAACTACAAAGATAATAAAACTTTAGTGCTCACTATTGAACATGCGAAACTGCACAATAACGGCAACTACACCTGCAAGTTGTTAGCTCAATCAGGTCATGGAAGGAGCGCAACCGAACTTCACGTCTCAGGTGGGTTTCGTCTGAAGCAAAAACACAATTACAAATCCAGGTCTGCTCCTTAAATGGGCTTCTCTTTAAAGAGTTATAATCAGGAATCCAACCTGGCTTTGTTTGTTATCTCGTGCTAAGGCTGAGTCACAGGGCAGCCGGACTCAGCGCTGTCTGTCCCCTAGTTAATTATTATACAGTTTGTGTATCCAGAATTCCCAGTTTCACTGTAACTCTGTTGTCTATCACTTCTTATTTTAAAATATCGATTTTTCTTTTTTTTTTTTTTTTGCAGAGGAAATGGTGATTCCAGACACACGACAACCCATCAAACAAGAACGAAACCAGGCGTGTATTTCAGAAGGCAAATGGATAAACTTGCTGGGCTCCTTAACAGTGCTTTTGGTGCTCATTTTGTGTTCCAGCAGATAAAAAACAAAAAAAGGTACAAAACAAACTTTGAGAAAAATCAGGAAATCGAGCCTGACTAAGAAATGTAAATTAGAGAGAGAAAAAAAGCAAAGGGTGAGCAATTTCCGTGACACAGGATCTGTTTAAACTTGCAAAAATGTGAGCGATCGTTGGACTGAGAGGGATTTAAGATGTCACATGATGATGATGATGATGATGATGATGATGAAGGTTTTATACAGCGCTAATCTCCGAATGCACGGGACACATCTGCACGAAATGAGCCTGTAACGATTTCAAGACAAACTATCAGCTCCACTGATCCTTTAGAGCCTGGACCGAAACACTGACTGAACATGGCTGAGTACAGATAATGTGATGTGCAAAAGACAATCCTGTGATGAATTTTAAAAATGAAATGTAAAGCGAGCACTGATGATGGAGCCGTCCATTTTTATTTTTTTATTTGATTGTTTTAACGTTGTTGCACTTTGAAGCTTTACAGAAATGCTTATGTTACAAAAAGCTACTTAGTCTCTCTCTCTCTCTCTCTCTCTCTCTCTCTGTCTCCTTTAAACTTTACATACAGAACAATAAGGGATTCCTTTAATGATTTACTTTAACAAGTACTGATAGCTTTGTACCATAGCTTTAATGGTATCATGGCAGATAAGATGATGTTATCAGATTAATCTGGCTGAATATATAAAACACTCACATGCCCGCACACACACACACACACACACACACTGTTTTTGTTCATTTGAAGATCATTATAATGCTTCAAAATTGTAAAACATAATGAAATAAAATGTGAAACATTGGTTCGAGTGTCAAGTTTTAGTCTTTCGAAAGGATGTTGGTGTTGTGGTGGTTAACTTACATTTTAGTGGCTAAACACTGCCATCTCCTGGTCATCGACCCTCATGATTAATAAGGAAAAAATATCTGTAGAGAATAAACAAACGCTTAAAATAAGAAAATAAGGATTTGTAATAATAATAATAATAATAATAATAATAATAATTATTTAACAACTGTAAAGATGAAAATTAATAAAATACAAAATATCAAGTTAAAACAATATAAAGACGAAGATAAAGTTAAAGATAAAAATGTCCATAGAAAATTTAGAAAATAGAAAAAAAAATGTAATAAATGAATACATACACTCAAAGAAAAAAAGAAAAAAAACTTCTCAACTAGTAGTGGACAATATGACTAAAATGTCACTTCACTACTGAAGAGGACTAGAAGTGCTATAAAGTCTTACTGTTATAAATAAATATAAAGTAAGTAGATTTTTTTTTTTTTTATCCTAGCGTAACTTGTTTCTTTTCAGAAATTAGTACACTCTGACCAAATCTAGTCTCCTTTTTTTCAAGCCAAGTCAGTAAAAGTCAAGTTATGGGATTAAAACTTTACAATAAACTTCTACTGTACTTACTGTACCTGTCTGGTCTCTCATCACTCAGCGGGTGTAGATGTGTTCAGGCGTTCTGTGAGAGACCTTCTGTGGCAGAAAACACAAAGTAACACTCGGCCCTGAGGTGGTCCACAGTCCGTTAAGAGAGGGTCCTGTGCTTTGTGTGGGAGCTGAGGTTCTCCAGAACATCCAGCCAGTGGCCCAAATTATTTCCCGGATCTAAACTGTCTAATCTGCCTTCAGTAAACCTTTAAGGTGTTTAAAAAAAAAAAAAAAACTCATCCAGAAACTGGGCGAGCAGAGACTCTTAGACCGAATCCAACAAAAATAAAACGAAAAGATACAAGAATAATCCTGTGAAGTATCTGAATGCACACCGACATAAAAAAAAAAATAAAAAAACACTGAGGACATTTCTGCCAAGGATAAAGTGAGTGTGATGAGAGAATGCTGAAGAGAGGGCTGGGAAAGACTTAATGTTTTACAGAAACAGATGAGATCATGTTACAGAACAAAACTGTCTTTCATTTGCTATGATGCTTGTTTTAACTCGTTGCGAAAACTAAAAACTAAACTCACATGTACATGGGAAGTAAAATAATAATAATAATAATAATAATAATAATAATAATAATAATAATAATAATAATAATAATAATAAATGTGTTATAAATATCAATAAGCTCTTGGTGCTGACAGGTTGTGTTTGATATCAATACTTGGATGGATGGATTAATGTTTGGGTCGATGGATGAATGAAGGAACGGTTGGAGAGGTCAATGCATAAACAGAATGAATCGATGGATGGGTGGATGAATGTAAAACTATCATCATGTTGTTGGATTGATGGATGGATGGATTGGTTTATGCATGAATAAATAAATCGGAACCAGAACACTCTCTCTCACACACACTTTTTCTCTGCTTTAAACTTACTCTGGATAAAACCCAGAAAGTTGTTTGAAAGTCTGGTTGCCAGTGTAGGAAGCAATGCCTGGGGAATTTATTAAGCTTGGCTTTGTTTTGTTTTTTTCCATAACAAGCCATAACACTGAGGCGTTTCTTGGAATTTTTTATAAATTAAGTGAAAATTAACAGCACATAAACCATGTTCTTAAAACCTCACCCAGATCGGCATTTATTTTTTTTTTTTTTTAGCTAAAACAAAAGTGTGTATTTGAGTCTTTTTTTGTGTGGTTCAGTGTTTAAGGCTTAATCTTGATCGTTCTGGCAGATCCATAGACTGACTGCTGGAGGATCTGAACAGAAGCATTTCTATCTGAATTACCTCTCCTGTTTCACTTTTATCTACTTATTAACAATACTAATAACACACATTGTATAATAAATAAATAAATCTAATAAAAAAATTTATTTGTCACATACACAAACATGTCATACACAGTATTATATGAAGTGAAATTCTGGCACGACCGCCCATGACCTAATAATGTAAAAAGAAAATAAAGTACTCAAATAAAGAATATGAAATAAAAATATAATTAAAAAAAAGAAAAAATAGAGCATAAAAATTAAATATTCAAATAAATAATATAAAATATGAAATAAGAATATAATAATATAAGTATAAAAACATAAAAACAATTTAGCTGTAGAATTTACACTATCTACAAGTAATAAAATGAAATTGAAATGAAACTGAAAAGGAAAAGAATAATGTCCAGTCATGAGCAGAATGATGTGCAAAGTTTCAGGTGTGCAAAATGCAGACCATGCACAAATAAATAAATAAATAAATAAATAAATAAATAAACAAACATTACACTTCTAAAATAAATTTGCATGCTTACCTGGTAATGTATGCACATCACCTCCGGGTATCTCGTCTCATTCCAGTTTGCAGTTTAATTAAGCACCTGAGAAAACACTCATCCATTATTTGTCTTCAGTTTTAATAAGAAAATATTTATTTATTTATTTATTTATTTGAGCACAACAGTTGTCGCTCAGGGTTATAGCTACGTAGGAGATGGAGTCCATGCCTAATTTTTTTTTCTTTCTTTCAGCTCAGGAGTTTTTTTCCCTAGAATAATTTGTGCTATATGTTTGTATTTTAATACTCAAGACAGCCAGAGAAAAAGGTTTGTTATGTTGAGTGACATTTCTGTGCATCTCCTGAGGTCCTGAGATAAGGTTTTCCTATTTCGGAAGGCAAAAAGCCAAACGGTATGTTAAGGTTAATTATTATTCTTGAATGAATTTAAATGTCATCCAACATGATGTTTTCTTTACACTACTATACTGAAATCACTATGTATATTGACTTAATGGAAATAATATTTAATCACATGTTTGTGCAGTAATTTTAATCATTTTAAACTGTACTTTATGTCACAAGTGGCTTAGGAAACTGTTCCAGTAGTCCTGCATCCTGATACTACTTGGATATTAACTGAAAAATCTATTTTTAAAAATGTTTTAATTGGCTAAACTGCTATTTCTATAACAATAATAATAATAATAATAATAATAATTATTATTATTATTATTATTATTATTATTATTATTATTATTTAACCTATAATTATTTGCATTTTTTTTTTTACAATTGGGACATTTTTGTGCCACTCAAAGCTGAGGTGTTGCCCAGACAGATGCCCTAACCTCAAAGTTAGCTAGCTGAACTTCTCAATAAAACATGACCTGGCCCTCTAGTGCTAGCTAGCCATCTAGTTTCTTGATGCATATAGATTTTATCTAAGATTTTTTAAACAATATAAATTAGACATGATTGCTAACTAAGAAAAGTGGGACGGTGATGTAGGTTGTTAGTACTGTTGCCTTGCAGCTCCAGGGTTCAGGTTTCAGTTCCCCGACAGGTTCAAATCCCGCCTCTGAGTTTGCATGTTCTCCCTGTGCTTGGCGAGTTTCCTCTGGGTACTCTGGTTACCACAGTCCAAAGGCATGCAGATTACTGTGTGTGTGTGTGTGTGTGTGTGTGCCCTGTAAAGGTTTGGCACCTTGTTCAGGGTATACCTCGGCATACGAGCACCTCGCCTCATGAATTTTCGCCTTAAGAATATAAATTTTGTAAGAGATTTGCCTCGGCTTGCAGTTGTCAGTGGAAAGCCAAGCTTTTTTTTTTTTTGCTTTTTTTTCAGTTTGGTTTTTAAAACAGCCGGTGCCAAGAGGAATCATAAATTAAGAAGGGTAAGTAAGTAATGTCTATTTATTACATATTTTACTTAAGTTATATCTTTTTAAAATGTTTTGGTTGTTTTTATATGCAAAAATATGATTATCCTGTTGGAAATTGGTAATATTGGTAATATATTTGGGTGGCTGGAACGAATTATCTGCATTTACATTATTTGTTAGAGGAGAATGTTTTCGCAATACAAAATTTAACCTTACGAACTCATTGAAATCTGTATGCCGAGAAGAACTGTAAATGTTGGTTACTTAGCTGAAGTTGCATGAACTATAAAGTTATTTATCCTAATTAGGCTAAAATCATATTTGAAAGGTGTCTGTTGATAGTTTGAGGGAAAATCCAATGTCTTTATGAACATTCTGACTCCCTACACCCAGTGCCGGCCTGTGGGGTTGTGAGGCCGTAGGTGAGATCATGAAAACTGGGCCCACTGGTGCAACTGTACACACTGCTACCTTGCACAGATAAAGTATTACCTATGCATTTAGCCTATACGCTTGCACAATCAGCAACAAGACAGACAACGTTGTGAGAGGCAATACACAAATCAGTTAAATCCATATTACCATAAAGATTAAAATATTGTGAACTTTATTTTTTATGTCACCTTTTCTGCCATGCAACGGCATAATGAGCAATGAAACATTAATAAATGGTAAGGGCAAATGGTATCTAAAATAGGACATTTTTGATCAAACGTGAGCGATTTAAAGAGATATAGTGGATTCTATGTATACGAATATGCTATACTCCAGTTCTCCCAGTATATCGCAGGTGGTGTTATGCAAATAATTATGTGGTGCTTCTGCGTATGTTTAAAATCTTTTATGCTTTTATTCATACTGTTGTTTAGTATTTATTATCGTTTTCAGCATTTTGTCATGTGTTTATACAGCGCTATCCTTTTTATTTAATATGATGGGTATTTTTTTTGTTCTCACCGTTATTGTGAATTAGATCATGTTTAATGGGTCCATGTGTGATGAGCACAATGATATGTTTATGTAGCCACGTTCTATTATGATGAGAAGGGAATGCTTTTAATAATGTGCATGGGGCCCTTGTCTTGACTTTTTTGCTCAGCCTTAAAAATCATTGTAGTGATTTAGAGTATACACTATAGTGATATAGTGAATGATGTGTCATTTGGAGCGACTTGTCTACTGATCCCAGTTTATTATTTACAGTCCTATGAAAATCTAGAATTCACCAGCGAATAGACCCTCACTCCAAAACAAATCTGCAGGTTGTTTAGGTCAGACAACGATTAATTTTCTGTTACATGATGGGTTTGGAAATCCAGAGGGGAAAATTAGTGAGATATGGAAGAGTGGAAGAAGTGCAGACGTCTGTCTGGAGACAAAGCAGGAAGCTTTTAGCTTAAGAGAGAGGGTGAGAGATAGAGAGAGAGTTGATGCATTACAGTCAGATGAAGACAGGCCGGTAGTACTGTAGCATGCAAAACCTAAAGCGCTAATATCAGATCTTGGATGAAAAGACGAAGAGAGTCAAGGTAACACAATATATACTGTATCTAACTCAGTAATGTTTGTACTATCTACGTTAAATTACGTTAAATTACTTACCCACAGACATTTAGTTTAATTTCTACATACAGCGACATTGCTGTATGTTGTTGTGATGTTAGCTAGTAGCATGGATAATGAGGATCTTTAGTTTTCCCATTTTAACAGCAGAGCTTGCGGATCTCTAACATGGTGATCTTTAGCTACATTACTTGCTGTGTCATTGCTCGCTCTATATTGTGGTATCATTAACCAGGAAGGAGTAAAAACATGGGGTTTGTTAGCACAGTGGGATTATTCCGATTAATGCCATAATTCAAAACTTATGTTACTGTTATGTTAAACGTAATGTTAAAATCTTTTTATCCGGTTCGCACATACAAGCTTGGCACAAGGTTTTTTTTTTTTATGCCGAATGCCCTTCCTGGCACAACCCTCAAACGCAGGCGTTCCACATTGCAGACGAAACTCCTACCACTGAGCCATCAGTGCCCTCATAATGTATTTTGAATTCACTGGAATTCACAGGAATCAAAATCAGCTGCTCTTCTGACAGTATTGAATTTCTGACCTCCCAAAAATATTACCATGATTTCTGAACTCACTCCTTACGCCGGCTGCCCACTACGCCCCTTCTGTAATGCTGCTTGGAGATTTTAGCATATTCTATGTTGACACTGATAAAGATTAAACTGCTAATCAATTCATATATGTTCATGAGGACCCATACCATACTGTACATGGTTCTCAAAAATTATATTATGCGTGTTAAAATGAAGAGACAAAAAAATTTAATAAAGTCACTATATAGCAAATACAATGTGTTGTATCAATATTGAAATAATTGAACACAGACAAGGCCGGTCCTGTGTACACGCCCATCTTTGGAAGACACTAATGAATATTAATGAGTATGCAAATGAAACGATCACATGACAATTCAATTCAATTCAATTTTATTTATATAGCGCTTTTAACAATGGTCATTGTCTCAAAGCAGCTTCACAAAAAT
>JAOVVA010231896.1:7485-20339 GCA_028565275.1 Leiocassis micropogon | reverse complement strand
GGGTAATCTCTGTTGTTGACACCAAGATTGTAACCATTCATTAAAGGCAAATAATCTACTGAACCTCTCGATTCCTCTATGAAATGTCGGAAGTGGTCCAGATACGACGATCTTTGTCATGGGCGATGTGCTGCGGACCTTCTCAACCAGGCTCCTGAAGTCCTTCTTTAGGATCTCCGTCTGCCTCAGCCTGATGTCGTTCGTGCCAGCATGAAGAACCACAGCTCAGTGGCGGAGGAGGAGAGGTCCTGGCCCGGGGCTTGGCGCGCGTCTTCCGCTGCTGCAGTATCCAGGCCTCGTGGTATCCCGGCGCCGGGGTGAAGGAAACCTGGGCGGGCTGCGTCCTCGGTGCGTTGGACAGAACAGTCAGTACACTTGGACACAAAATAAAAAAAAAAGCTTTACATGTGCACAATGTTATAGTAAACAATAAACAGTACACGTGTCACGGACGTTGACTATATGAGTAATGCACGCGCACTGAGACTGAGCATGGGAGACTGAGCATGAGAGCAACGTGAGACAGAGAAGAACCATTGGCTCAGTTGTGATCATGTGACACTTGGCAGACAAAGCATATATGTATTACAGTACTCGTGAACAAATTCGGCTCGCCTTGCTCACAGACCAAGTTACTCACAAATCCAAGGTTCCACTGTACTGGTGATGCTGAATGCTGAGTGGTTGGAACAGACGAGAGGGTAAATGAGGTTGCTGCTGAGGTTGGTACATAAACAACCAATTTTTAAATCTTATATTTAGGCCCTTTATAGTCTGTCACAGTAAAACATATTGTAGCGTTTTTCACCGCTATGAAGGAACTTGGAGAGACGAGTGAGCTACCTTGCTGCCCAATGCAAATGGCTGGGAGTAATTTATTCAGCACTGCACATAAACGGCACATTCAACAGGTCACGCACATTCAACAAGACACACTTCTAACACACACACACACACCCTGGCCGAAGCCACTAACCCAAACACCTTTCCCCAACATGGTGAACACACCGACATCCCTGCAAGGCATGCTGGTCGTCAGCCGCCGCCCCGCCCACGCCACAATATGTTTACCTTTTTTTTATTTTAATCTACATCTTTTAATTGAACTTAATATGAAGAAGTAGGGCTGCTCAAGATGTCGGCGCAATACTGTATACGTGGTGATTCTTCCTGAAACTGTTGCAAATGGAGATTATTATACAAGCAAAGGGGGACTAAGGGGGACGCTTTTCCTGTACTGTACATTGTGGCATGGGATGAATCTAGAGGTGCCAGTCCATCGCAGGACACAAGCAAGCACACACTCAAACACTTGCTCACACTCTCACTCACACACTACAGGCAATTTGGAAATGCAAATGAACCTAATCTGCATATCATTGGACTGTGCGAGGAAGAAGAGAGTACCAGAAGAAAACACATGCAAACTTGCATAACAAATAAATCAATACAATAAATGTGCAAAATAAAAATGTCTATATCATACCTCAACATTTAAGGATATACTAATTCTTAAAATGTAGTCTACTTGTCATGATCAAGCAGCTGAATCATAGTTTTAAATCCTTAATTGTGGAATTGAGAGTGCACGGCATGGATGTTCACATCCATCAACAGAAATCAGCGAGGGAAGCATTAGACGTTTCTAAGAAAAGATGGACTGGAAAATCGGCTTTGCGTGGCCAGGAAGATGAGGGAGAATAAGACCTACAGTTGGCGGTAATGTAACTTAATAGATTTCAGTGTATTTACATTAAATCACTTCAGTCACTGACCATTGTTTTCTATAATGTCCGTGTTTATCTTGGCAACTTGCATTTCATTTACTGGTATGTTTTTAGGTTTAAGCACCACCCTCCATGGAACAACTGTCACCAGTTAAATCAGCTGTTTCTAAAGATCCCCACGCACACATCTCATTTTTTTTCTGCTGCAATCCAAAAAAAATGCCCAGAAACATGTCAGACATGTCAGAAACATGACAAAATAAAAAATCTCTCTCTCTCTCTCTCTCTCTCTCTCTCTCTCTCTCTCTCAAATATTAGCCTAATTTGCATGTCTTTGGACTGTGGGAGGAAACCAGAGTATCCAGAGGAAACTGACCAAGCACGCAAGACTCCATGCATACAGACCTGAGGCAGGATAAAAAAATATATATACTATTGCATCATTTCTTTCTTTGGAATAAATGTTACTTGTGAAAATAAAGAGTAATGCCTTTTTATTACAGTAAGTAGGACTTATACAGAGCACTCATGTGCATTCTTGCTTGGTCATAGAGTTTAATGTTTTAGATTTATATGCAGATCAGAGTGTTTAAAATGGAAATATCTGAGTGATCCATCAGGCCACATGTTATTTTACAGTCATCCACTGGCTACAAATTATACAGTATCTTCAGCTTTCATGCTTAAAACTACCTTGTTAACTCAATGAGTTACTCACTCTCACACTCACTCACTCACTCTCTCACATTTTCTATACTGCTTATCCTGTATAGGAGTGCATGGGGGGGGGGGGGAGGGGGCTATCCCAGTGGACTTGGGGCATAAGGCAAGATACACCCAGGATGGGGTGCCAGTACATCCACAAATGCCAATTATCCTACTCTGCATTTCTTTGGACTGTGTGAGGAAGTTGGCGTACCTGGTGGAAACCCATGCAAACTCACTGTTAACTCCAAGAACAAATAAATCAGTACAATAAATTTAAAATGTTAAAATGTTAAATGCAAAATTAAAATGTTTATATGGTACTGCAACATTTAAGGACATACAATTCTTGAATCCACTTGTCACAATTAAGCGAGAGTCACTGTGACAAGATTGAGTCACTGCTTTAAATCCTTGCTTCTGGAACTGAGAGTGCAAAGCAATGGATGCTCACATCCATCAACAGATATAACAGGAATTAGGCATTAGACATTTCTAAGTAAATTAGGCACTAGATATTTCTAAGGAAATTTGGACTGGAAAATCAGAGAGGCCAGGAAGATGAGGCAGAATGAGATAAACAGTTGGCGGTAATGCTACCTACTGGATTTCAATCACTGCTAAACAAAAAAAAAAAAAAAAAAAAAGAACAGAGCTTCCACTATATCTATTTTTTTCTACACCTGATAATGACCCATAAGTTGAAGGTCACTGGATGGCAGCCTCTGACGACTGGCATTCATGACTCATAGGCTTTTAAATGAGTTAAATGGAACTGGACAGTTTCTTTGTATAACAAAGAAAAACAACATATAATTATAGTTAAAGAGTCTAATGGTTTTTATCATTCAGCCTAATCAGGAACTGATGAATTTCACAGAAAGGATTAATATTGCAAACAACCAGAGAGGTTTGTAGTTTGAGAGTGTTTCTTTTCTATGTTAGACTGATGAAATTGTTGCATTCAAACACATTCATGCTTGTGTGGGTTTTTGGTGGGCCATGTTACATACACAAACCTGCAATTGTTATTGCAATGTCTGTCTTTTAGTGTCATGTTACACGGTGTAATTTCTCTAGCTCCCCATCAGTGTTTTTGTTCTGTTTTCTTGCTTTTCCCTGTGATTGAGGCTACATTATATGGACAAAAATGTTTATAGACAAAGAAACATCATACCGGTATGTGCTGCTATTCCAAATTTTAGTCTACTCTTTGCTATTTAATGTGCTTTTTTTGGCAAAGCTGTCTACTAGTTTTTGTAACATAGTATCATTCAGCCACAACATCATGAATGAGATCAGGCACTGATGTTGGACGAGGAGGACTGGGTTTAAGTCAGGGCTCAGTGTTAAACACTCCATCCTTAGCAAACCATGTCTTCATGGAGCTCACATTGTGCACTCAGGCACTGTCATGCTGAAACAGGTTTAGGTCTCTTAGTTTCAGTGAAAGGAAATTGTAATACTACAGAATACAAAGACGTTCTATAAATTTGTGTGATTCCAAATTTCTAGCCTGCATATGAGTATAATGGTCATGTGTCAACAAACATTTGGCCATATTGTATTTGTTTCAGCTGCCATGGTGATGTAGTTAGTAATGTCATTCTGAAATATAACACAGGGCTTGAAACATATGTACAATACTAATGTACAATATAGTTTAAATATCGATGTACTGTAACCTATTGTTTGTCATCCATATTTCATAGCCATTTCTATATCATCCATATTTCATAGCCATTTCTATATCATTCACAATTCATGGTAAGATTCAATATTTTAGTTAATCCAATGATGGAGTATCTCTCCAATACCATGTTGTATGTTCATTTACCACAAATTATTTTCTGTGACCATTAAAAACTCCTTTGAAGCCCCTGACATGATGCCTATAGATACCCAGGGAAGCAAATCTTCTACAGGCTCCTATGGCAGATTCAAGTGTTTTTTAAGGGTTGAAAGGATTAACACTCATTGGACAACAGTCTTTAATACATCTTTCTTGAGTCCTCCCCAGACCAGGTGCTACTCTGGGAATTAAATTTTTTATGAAGTCTTGAGGAATAGTTCTCCATGCTTTCTGACTTTTCGCCTCTTGTTTCTGCCTCTAATTTCCCATCCCTGTACCTGAGCACTTTCATAAAATTGTTTTTTTTTGTTTTTGTTTTTACAAATCATTCAAGCATAAAAAACATCTTACTTACAGCTTGAACCAGTAACAAACAGGTGTAGATGATGACAGATGATTAGTATACAGGTGGTATAGCCAGTGATTAGTATACTGGTGATGCTGAACGCTTAGTGGTTGGAACAGACAAGAGGGTAAATGAGGTTGCTGCTGAAGTCTGTCGCAGTAAAACATTTGTTCCAGTTGTTTTCCTCTAATCTACAAAGTATAATTTAAGTTAATATGAAGAAATGTGTGTGTGTGTGTGAGAGAAAGTTTAACAACCCTCTATTGTTAAACCAACATTTATGGTCTTTTCATTTGTCCTGCCCAGATGCATGGCTTTTACCATATGGTGATGAGATTTTTTTTAAAGGTGCTGAACCCTCTAACAATTTTGGTAGAGCATTTTGATGCTCTTACTTGGGACAAGATAATGAGAATTAAACTCAAGAATTATACTGTACATATAAATATACTGTAGGCTACATATATTTCAATAACACTTGAGGTTAACCAATTTTTACCTGCAGATGAATTTGAGCCAAAATCACTTGTTCTTTAATTAAGAATGTACAGCATGAAAGCTGTCCAGGTTCGATTCCAGGCCAGGCTCGATTCCTGTCTCTGTGTGCATGGAGTTTGCATGTTCTCCCCGTGCTTGGTGGGTTTCCTCCGGGTACTCCGGTTTCCTCCCACAGTCCAATGACATGTAGGTTAGGCTAATTGCTGTTCCCAAATTGCCTGTAGTGTGTAAATGTGAGTGTGTGTGCCCTGCGATGGATAGGCACCCTGTCCAGGGCATACCCCACCTTGTACCCTAAGCCTCCTGGGATAGACTCCAGGTCCCCGCGACCCTGAATACAGGATAAAACGGTATAGACGATGAATGAGTGAGTGAGTGAGTGAGCATGGAAGCGTATGTCTCTCCACAGAGCCGTCCTCTATTAGACTGATAAAAATCACTAAATGCAAATGTGAACATACAGTCATTGAGATTGTAGCTGACAAGATTCTGATAGATGTAGTCACATATGTGAATAATTTACATTAGACAGGCCATGGAGATTTCATCTCAGGTTAAAACTAGAGACTTATTTTTTTTTAAGTTATTCTTACCTCCACATTTCATATCAAACTTTGATGCTGATGGTAATTCTACCTGTGCCACCTCTCTCTACTCTGAGCTGGTTGTCTTTTCTACAATAGTAACAAACCTCATTGACGAAGGCTTTTATGTGAGTAAGCAAGTTGATTTGCTGCTTAGTATTTGCTAATTGTATTGGTTGGAAAATAAAAGCTTAAATAAACTAAGAATAAACTGCAGTTGTTGAATCTCTTGTCCTTATTCATACACTTTGTTAGCCTGACTAGTACACTTCAAAGTGTTTAGCTTCCGTGAATGACACTAGCATGCTCCCAAGCTAGCAAACTCTTAATCTCAAACACAAACACTATTGTTTATCTCCAGTAGCTTGAAATCAGCAGCACACCACCAGGCTAACACTCTCTCCTCTCAGTAAACACTAGCTATAACTAGTTCAAGTGGTTTTGCTAGCTTGGCTCTTGTTTACAAGCTAGCACATTTTCAACAGCACGCTAAGTTAACTTAACTAAAGTTCATCCTTTATTCCCCACATATACATTACTGCACAGTGAAATCCTTTATTATTTGCATATCCCAGCTTTTTGTTAGTAGACTGGAGTCAGAGCACAGGGTCAGCCATTGCAGAAAGGGTTATGGCCTTGCTCAAGGGCCCAACAGGGTCAACCTGGCGGAGCTGGGGCCACCACCACCCCTTTAATAATTAAAAACAAAAATGCAGTCTAGGTCATGATGGCAAGTAAGTAAAAAATTAATCTTCAATTATTAACAAAATGTAATAATGCTTATTATGAAATCCTTACAATGCTTAAAAGGGACTGTCTTAAATGTCTTTCCACTTGCACATTAGACACCATATTTTGTCCCATTGTGTTATACACTGCATTGATCTGACACAGCATTTTATGAAAATGAATGGGTAGCATAACAGCAAATTTGACATAAAGCATTAGGATCAGCTATAGAATTATTTAATATTATGTGTAGTAAAACACAAGACAATAGAAATCCTCCACATATGTACAGTATATAGTAATTCAATAGTGTGTGTGTGTGTGTTAGTGAAAGAAAGAGAAAGAGAGAGAGAGAGAGAGAGAGAATTAATAGAGGAGTATTGTGATGGAGTGAGTAGTTTGTACCAAAACTTTTTTAATACAAATGGATTTCCTATTTGTTTTTCTATTATGATTTTCTAACTGAAAATTGAAACAAAACTCATAATTGAATATTTTGTCTCAGTGTTTTAGACTTTGGCTGTTCAGTAAGTTCTTAATATCTCCTAAGCACTCCATGTTCTTTTTTTTTTTTTATTAGTGAAATGATTTAAATATCATTTAGGACTTGTACGTATATATAGTGAGGGCATTAATTAATGCAAAGGGTGCAAAGGTTAAAGGTACCAGTCTAATTATCATTTTTTCTTTTCCTCATTAACCCCTTGATCCCATATTGCCAAGTCCAGACGTATTTCCACAGTCTTGCTGTTCCTAAATTATTCATTGTAGTTACTGAATATTGTGCTTTTAGCTGAGTAACTGAATAATAAGACATTAACATACAGTGGGGAAAAAAGGATTTAGTCAGCCACCAATTGTGCAATTTTTCCCACTTAAAAAGATGAGACAGGCCTGTAATTTTCGTCATAGGTATAAGAAAAAATAAGAAAAAAAGAAAAAAAAAATTCCAGAAAATCACATTGTAGGATTTTTAAAGAATTTATTTTCAAATTATGGTGGAAAATAAGTATTTGGTCAAGAACAAAATTTTCTCTCAATACTTTGTTATATACCCTTTGTTGGCAATGACAGAGGTCAAACGTTTTCTGTAAGTCTTCACAAAGTTTTCACACACTGTTGCTGGTATTTTGGCCCATTCCTCCATGCAGATCTACTCTAGAGCAGTGATGTTTTGGGGCTTTTAACATCTGGGCAATACGGACTTTCAACTCCCTCCAAAGATTTTCTATGGGGTTGAGATCTGCGGACTGGTTAGGCCACTCCAGGACCTTGAAATGCTTCTTATGAAGCCACTCCTTCGTTGCCCGGGTGGTGTGTTTGGGATCATTGTCATGCTGAAAGACCCAGCCACGTTTTATCTTCAATGCCCTTGATGATGGAAGGAGGTTTTCACTCAAAATCTCACGATACATGGCCCCATTCATTTTTTCCTTTACACGGATCAGTCGTCCTGGTCACTTTGCAGAAAAACAGACCCAAAGCATGATGTTTCCACCCCCATCATTAAGCTTACAATGGTGTTCTTTTGATGCAACTCAGCATTCTTTCTCCTCCAAACACAAAGTTCTATTTTGGCTTCATCTGACCATATGACATTCTCCCAATCCTCTTCTGGATCATCCAAATGCTTTCTAGCAAACTTCAGACGGGCCTGGACATGTACTGGCTTAAGCAGGGGGACACTCCTGGCACTGCAGGATTTGAGTCCCTGGCGGGTGAGTGTTACTGATGGTAGCCTTTGTTACTTTGGTCCTAGCTCTCTGCAGGTCATTCACTAGGTCCCCCCATGTGGTTCTGGGATTTTTGTTCACAGCAAAAAAGCTGTCCTTTGACAGCTCTTTGGTCTTGTCCATAGAGGAGTTTAGAGTGTGACTGTTTGAGGTTGTGGACAGGTGTATTTTATACTGATAACAGATGCCATTAATCTGGCAATCAATCTGATTTTCTGGATTTTTTCCCCCTTATTTTGTCTCTCATAGTTGAGGTATACCTATGATGAAAATTACAGCCCTCTCTCATCTTTTTTAAGAGGGAGAAGTTGAGAACTTGCACAATTGGTGGCTGACTAAATACTTTTTTTGTCCCACTGTACATACCGAGAACATAAACAGGGCATGCTCTAATTCACAACCGCATTAAATACACTGTTAAAAAATGGCTGATGAGAAGCACAAAAACATTCACCCTTATGTCTAAAGATTTTGTGCTTGTATCGAGACGATGCCAAAGCCATCTGTGGCCGGGAGCTGAGCTCAAAAGAACAAAACTGGCTGTACTTTTCTGGGTAGCATGGAAGAGATTTTCTCTGTAGTCAATCATGGTGATGACTAGTCAATTACAAGCATCCATGTGCTCATGCATGCAGAAGAAGACATATCGCTTTCTGTGAAACAAAAAGAGCAGCAGTTTAAGAAGATGCACTGGCTGGCTTCATGTGCCTTAGACAATACAGGTCATAAAATTTGCCTTGCTAGTTGTTGTATGAAAAGGGGAGAGCTGGTTGATGGGAATATATTAAAAAGTTGATTAATGAGTAAATACATACAGTACACAAAATGGGTATCATTTGAATCATGGATGTGTTATTATATTTGGTTTTGCCCTTTACACACACCTTGCTTCCATCATTAAGCTTACAATTATGTTGGACAATCTTTGTGTTGGTAAATGATTATCATTTAGTTTATTTGTTAATAACACTATTGCTATACTCTTTATTTTTTTTTAGGAAACACATCCTTTAAAGAATGTTTTATTACTCCTTGGTTTTATAACAATATCTATTAGTAAATATGCAGTAAATATCACCACATTCTAAAAGCTGATTCTTCTGTTCACAATGCACTCTTCTGCATGGGCTGTAATGTCTGTCACATTTCATTTCTATGCAGGCATTTCTCATTTTGGTTGTCCATTTGGTTCATTGTCACGGAAAAATGCTTTGGCTAATTAAATGCTCATTTCTAACAGGAAAAGTGAGTGCATGCTATTAATGCTGCAGCATGGTTTATGGTTCCATTTCTGCATGATGGTACACTATTATTTATTTATTAACTTCTTTGGAATATATTTTGGATAAAAATTGTAAAATAATGAAACTTCCTTTTTCTTAGCCAGGAATTATGAATGGTAGTTGTATTTTATTCTGATTACTTCCATCTGATTTGTGTCAGCTAGACTTGTGCATTATACACTTTCCACTGGTCATGAGTCCCATTTAAATAATGATCAACAGTTCAAGTCAGTTTTAACAGTTTGATAACAGTTTTAGTCGATAATTGATGGCCTAAAAAGATAGGAAAACTTATATTTTCACCATTTCAGGTTTAAGGAGAGTGTGGGAGGAGGTAATAATTTAATTATCTGCAGACGGGAACTGTTTTCTGGCAGCTGATTGTGAAAACCGGCATTGTGGGTTATTAGCTGATTTTACAATAATACAGTAAAACAAAACAAAAATATAATAGTAGATTTTTTTTCCAAAAATTACTGGTCTCACATTACTGATATTTTCACTGTTGTGAGGTTGTGTGCTCCTCTTAAAACAGCATCGCCAATTGCATTTCTTTTAGGTTAAAATCTTTGTCTTTTTTATCGTTTTTTTTTTCTTCAACATTTATGCATTTTGGCCACCAAAATTTTCAGTGGCAACCCTAATAAATATACATGGGCTGTTCAGGTCAAACCTGGACTTTTGATTGTGCAAAATAACACAGTTATGAGAGTGAAAACTACCCTTTATTTCTCTATATAATCCCCTGATACAGTAATGCACTTAGCATTTCACTAGTGCTAAAATAGCATAAACGAAGAATGTTTTCTCAGTGTACCAGAGCCATTATCAGACTGCCTATCCGACACTTATTATGCAATATTAGATAAAAAATTTATACATTTTATATTCACAAACTCAAAATATTTAGCATTTACTGAGCAAGAAAGCAAGTGCACCTTTCAAGTTCAGTCATATGAGATGGAGGAAAGGGGTGGGGCTTTAAGGTAATATTGATGGGTTTAAAACATACAGTATGTGCAAACTATATATGATTATGTTGATTAGCTTATCTGCTGTTTGGACGTATTTTTGAACAAGGATTTTGTTTACGCCTCTTATAAATTATTTGCTGCAACATTATGCACAAATAATGTGGTGGCTCCTTTTTGAGATCTTCAGTCAAAAAAGTCACATGATTTAAAAAAAAGGAAAGTTTAATTACAGCGCCAGGGCATGCATGTAATCGTGTGTTGTTTGGCCTATAACTAAATTGCTATGTTGTGTAGCTGGTTATTGCATCCTAGGGGGTGCTTTCACACAGTTTTAATTGTTAGTTTTCTTTCAACTGCCAGCACATTTTACATGTAATCTGATGGGAAGCAGCTGCAAGTCAGATAGTATGCAGTCCCTTTTAAATCACTGACACTATATTAGGCAAAAAAAAAAAAAAAGGTTTTAAAGAAAGCTACAAGTTACGTGAAGTTTGTTAAACCCAGGGATGCTAAATTTGTTAACACACACCCTAATTTTCTGAAGCATGATTACCCACTTTTGACTAGTATTTACTCACCTCTGATCAGTACACAAACTCAATACTCAAATAAAAGTACTAGTACTTGCATAAAAATGTTCTCCACTACAAGTAGAGGTGTCACTTCAAATTGTTTACTCAAGTACAAATACGTGTAAGTAGGTGCTCTAAAATGTACTGTACATTAAGTACAAAGTACAGGTATTCCATGAAGAAATCTTGGATATCTATCTGACCAAGTTACTGAGAAACAGTATTTTAAGGTAGATAAAGTTGATTCTGTTAATAACATAAGAATCAAGTCTAGTGAAGATTTTGTTTTGTGTGCATTAATCTAAAATGTTTAACTTTATTTATTTATTTTATTTTATTTTTTTACCAGAATTAAAGTATAAATTAATATTGAATAAATAAATGTACAATTTATTGGCTGTGTTTAGATGCTTTCCAAGTTCATTAAATCTTGTAGACACTACAAGAAATAAAATGTTCCAGGTAAATTTATTCATAAATTTTTGACTGGTAGGTTTAGACATAGCTGGACAAAGAGGAGTGAACAATGCATATGTTTTTAGACAAAGGACATTACAACTACTGTAGAATGCTTAATAACTTTTTAGCATTTTTTAGTTTAATGGATAAAGAAGAGTCCACATTATAACAATGCAAACTGCTCTGCTGTGCTTGTAGTTTTATTTCAAGGAAAAAAGTTTCAGCTTCTAACACCCAGTGCTTTAGTGGTTGGCAATATATCTTGAAATAAAACAAATTAACCCTTATAAATGTGCTTTCTACTAAGAACTGAGAGATTATTAAGCTTTTAAACCTAATGGAATGGAGGCCCTTGACATGATGCCATGACTTGCTGATAGCGACAAGATTTGACAATAATTAAATGAATGGCAAGGAGCATCGTTAGCGTCTTTCATTACTTTGGTAGTTAAACCGCTTGGTGTTATCACAGCTACCCAGTCTAAGCTTGGTTTAAAAAATGACATCATTTGCATGAAACACAAGCCAAACATATAAGAGTTCACAACTATTTTGTTCAGTATATAAGCTGATTAGGTAGACCGTTTCTAATATTTCCTTATCAAGTGCACCCTTTTGAGTGGCCTGAAAAAAGTAGCCTTTCCAATAGAACCTGCAGCCCAGAGACCAAGTGGGTGGGATCTGTTACCCAGGTAACTGTCAATCACTTTGGTGCACTAACCAAGCTTTGCTTTCATAATGGTCTGCCAGTCATTTTTGTAAACTAGGATTAGTAGAATTGATTTGTTTCTGTCCTTCCCAAGTGGGCTGTAGCTCAGTCACGCTATGTGTGACAGTGGAGACCAATATACTCAATAAAATGCCTGATGGATTGTTCAGTTCTTTGATTTGAATCTTGCTGCTATTACTAGTATTGGTTTCACTATTATTAATGTTTGGGAGCTATGATGCAATTTACACTAAAACTTTAATAATGTAATTAAACAGAGAGCTAATGCAAGGGATTTCTGATCACTTGGTGTGATTAATGATTCCAGTCTTTCATTTGAAGCACATGCAGGTAATATTATTATGATAGGCTTCTTTCTTCTCAGAGATAATGTCAATATAAGAAATATAATATCACTACACAATGAGGAAAAATTCATTTTGTTACCTTCAGGTTGGATTATTGTAATGCCTTATTGTCTGGATGTTCCACTAGGTGAAAAACAAACTGCAATTAATCCAGAATGCACTATCCAGAGTCCTTACTAGAACAAAAAGATATGACCTCATCACCCATCACATTTTATCCACAATACATTGGCTCCCAACTACTATTGACCTATAAAGTGCCACAGTACCTGAGTGAACTCTTAGTATTTATGATCTCCCATGCCAAGTTTAAAA
>JAOVVA010231887.1:0-20340 GCA_028565275.1 Leiocassis micropogon | reverse complement strand
TATATTCAAAGTCAAATTTGTCACATACACAGTCATAAACAGTACGATATGCAGCGAAATGTTTAGACAACCGCTCGTGACCTTAAAAATAAAAGTTTATTAATAGGAAATAAATATGAATAAAAAGAAATACAATGGAAAAAATATTTAGCTAGGATAAAATAAAAATATTCTGTACAATATAGAAAATATAGGAAATATAGACATTTTAGTGTAAAAATGACTGGGGGGGTGTGCAAATATGCATGAAAGTGTCTTATTAAAGTGACTTGGGTGCAATGATCCAAGAAATGAAATATAAATATGTAAGTGTGCATGAATGTGCAGGTTTCCATAAGTGTCCATGAGTATCCAGGATGAGTGCAAAGAGACAATGTCATAATTGTGCATGTTAAAAATGGTTTAGTCCTATGTGGTGTTTTGGTTGAGAGACCTTATCGTCTGCGGGAAGAAGCTCCTCCTCAGTCTCTCTGTGTTGTCCTTCAGGAAGCGGAATCATCCAGTCCATTGCTGGGGTGGCTGAGGTCCTTCATGATCCTCCTGGCCTTGGTCCAACACCGCTTGCTGTAGATTGAGTGCAGGTCAGAGAGCTCGGTGCGGATGTGGCGCTCAGCTGATGCACCACCCTCTGTAGAGCTCGTCTGTCCTGCATGGTGCTGTTTCCGAACCAGGCCGTGATGTTTCCCGTCAGGATGCTCTCTATGGTGCAGGAATAGAAATTCCTGAGCACTCTGGAGGGCAGTCTGAAGTCTCTCAAGCGTTTGAGGTGGTACGCTGCCAGGCCTTTTTCACCACAGTGTTGATGTGACAGGACATAAATGAAATTATGAAGTCTCTGACCAGCCGTTCAAAGCACTTCATCACTACTGAGGTGAGGGCTACAGGGTGATAGTCATTGACGGAAGCAGGAGGGTGTTTCTTCAGAACAGGAACAATGATAGACTCCTTAAAGCATGTGGGGATCATTGACTGAGATAAAGAGAGGTTAAATATCTCTGTGAACACAGGTGCTAGCTGGTCTGCGCAGGCTCTGAGGACTCAACCTGAGATGCCGTCTGGTCCTGCTGTTTTACTGGTGTTTACTCTCCTGAAGGCTCTCCTGACGTCATGCTCGGAGATGATGAACGCGTTTCCGGTGCTGGCAGTGTCTTCCTGTCTGCAGCATTAGCATTGCTAGCATCTTTAGCTGCAGCCTCGAAGTGAGCATAGTAGGTGTTTAGCTGGTCTGACAGAGTCACGTCCGCGTTCGTCATACCGGATGTTGGTGCTTTATAGTCTGTTATTGACTTTAGTCCCTGCCACAGGCTCCTAGAGTCACTCTGTTGGAGCTGTAACTCTAGTTTTCTTCCGTAGCACGTATATGACGTTATATGACGCAGGCTTGTACGGGTCCATTTCCCCCGACGCAAGTCCCACATAGGCAGCGGTGCGAGATCTCAGAGCGCCGCGGATGTTTTTATCCACCCACGGCTTCTGGTTGGAAAACGTTCTGATGTTCGTTTTTTTCACGGTGTCATCCGCTAGTTTCCCCAGTGTGCGCCCTCCCTCTGAACCGGAACTTCCTGTTTGAGCCTTTGTTTGTATTTTGGCATGAAGAAGATGGCGGCATGGTCGGATTTCCCAAACGAGGGCCGAGATTGTGCCTTGTAGCTGTCCTTGACTGTTGTGTAGCAATGATCCAGTGTCCTTTCGCCCCTGGTGGGGCAGGTGATGTGCTGATGAAAGTTTGGCGCTGCTCGTTTGCAGCGTCCCGGTGTTGTGTCTTGTGCTGTGTAAGTGCCTCATGCAGTGACTGTATCCGCTTGTGGTGGAATATAAACGGCGCTAATTATGACCGATGTAAATTCCTGAGGAAGGTAAAAAGGATGACATTTGATGGACAGTAGTTCCAGGTTGGGTGTGTAGGAGCGTGTGAGAGGAACAATGCTTGCGCTGTTGCACCAGCTGTTGTTTACCATTAAACACACGCCGCCTCCCCTTGACTTCCCCCAGTCCCGTGTCCTGTCCATGCGATGAACCGAGAAGAACTCGGCCGGCTGGATGGCGTGGTCCGGCACTGCTGGGTTCAGCCATGTCTCGATGAAGCAGAGGAGATTGCAGTCCTGAATGTCTCTCTCAGGCTCTCAGCCTGTTCCTGACATCGGCTCGTTTCCATCGGGCATCGCACTGCGTAAATTTTTTTTTTAATTCCATAAAGTTAATAATTGAGACATTCATGTAAAGTTAGAAGTAATGGTCAGGACATTTTGCCAGTCTTACATGCAGGTTGGGGAAAACCATGAATTTGCATGCAGTGAAAACTTTCTTATGAAAATCAGTGTGCAAAATAAATTGTGCTGAAGGTCGTCTAGTGCATGTTTACTCACACTCACATACATGCCTAGTACTACTGTTATTACTAGTAATGACAAAATAAATAAAGCAAGAAACATCATTTTAATTAGAATTGCATTGAAATTATTTGGAGTAACTTTAAATCTTTAAGCACAATTTTTGCAGTAAAAAAATAGAAATAAAATAATTGACATAAACAGGTTAAGAAAAATCATTATAATTATTTATATGGAGTAGTTTTCTTCCAAGAGACATTTATGGGAGGAGTCTCAGGTGTTAGCTCTTTGTTACAGTCAAAAGCTACTGTAACACTTTCAATTTTGCAAAACAAGTTTGGTTACTTTGCTTTTGAATAGGTTTTAAATGAATTTAAAATAAACAGACTGTGCCAGTCTAGAGGCACTCTATGAGGTGTTCTGTAGAAGACAGACGAGCTCAGGAGCCTCAGAGCAGAGATGAAGTCTCTCCTTTGTATGTTCCTGCTGGCGGTGGGTTGTGGTGCAGCCGTGGGTCTGACAAAAGAATATTTTTTCAATAAATCTCATTTAAGTTGGGATGATGCTCAGTCGTCTTGCAAACAATACTACAAAGATCTGGCCACCATCACCACGATGGAGGAAAACAATCGGGCTTTACAATCTGGATCCGATAATGATGAGGGCTGGATTGGGCTACAGAACAATTGGGCCTGGATATCTAGCGGTAACGGAGCCTGGACCACGACATGGTCTGGTGGAGAAACACTTGCTTTCATAAATTGGCACAGTGGTGAGTATACAGATTGGGACAGTTGTGGTGCCTTATCTGATCAAGGATTCTGGGAGAGTTGGTACTGTAATGACAACCGGAACTTTTACTGTTATCGGTACCTGATCCTGGTGCAGGAGAAGATGACCTGGGATGAAGCTCAGGAGTACTGCAGGACTTATTACACTGGTTTGGCCTCTGTGACTTCTGAGACGAGCCTGCAGCAGCTGAATCTAGAGACGGCGCAGACGGAGACAGAGAGTGTTTGGACCGGCCTGAGCTTCATGAATGGAATATGGTTCTGGGTGAGCGGGGAGCAGCTGGGAAGCCTGGTCACAATGTCTTCATGTCCCCCTCAATCTCATCGCTGTGGATCTCTTAACACTATGACAAACACCTTGGAGAACCGAAACTGCAGTTACATGTTGAACTTCGTCTGCTACTTGAAGTGAGTAATAATTACATCCGGAAATAATACAGTAACTGAAAAATCATGATTGAATAAAACATTTCAGATTTACAAGAATAAAAAATAATCTCACTACTTTCTCTTTTCCTGAACAGGTGATTCTACTCATGTCCTTCAGGAAGATTGTATGCATCACACAATATTTTTGTTTATTAATAATTTACTGCAATATTTAATATTTCATTTTATTAATTATATATAGTTGTTATTGTATATTTATTAATGTAGACTTATTGTTTGTTTAGAGCTTATATTTTCCCCAGATAACTTAAATAGATATCTTGTTTTATTTAGAATTAGTTCCAATTTGTGAAATACTTTTGGGGTAATTATTGGGCAATGTGGCAATTTGTCCCAGTTTCTTTGGTTCAAGTCAAGAAAATGTGAGCCCACTTCAGCTAATTTGTGTAAGTCTCTTTGTCACAAATCCACATAGTTGCATAGTCTTAGGACATCTGAAATCTTCTTTGATTTGAATATTAGGATTGTTACATTCTAATTTACCTCTTTTTTCTTTGCATCATCTTGTCAACTTTTATAAATTTGGAAATAAATTTAAAACCTATTTACATCATTTACAAATATTTCATGTGTAACATTACTCAATATTTTGTATTTTTTTTTTTCTGATTTTTGCTTTATACCTAAAAATAACATTTCAGAGACCAATCCACAATAATAAAACATACAGATTAAAACTAAACTACTGATGGGAAACATTTATGTGTCCCTCAAAGGACATAACAATTGACATATTTAAGGCTCAAAGTGGGGCCTCCATGGATCAAATAGTTTCTCCAGAGCATCCTGGAGAGATTGACATCTGGAGAGTCAACACCTTGAACTCTGTGTCATGTTCCTCAAACCGTTCCTGAACTGAGTGTTACGTTATCATCTATCAGGAAACACCATCTTCATGAAGGTCTGTAACATCGTTTAGGTAGGTGGTACGTGTCAAAGTAACATCAACATGAAAAGAAGGATGCAAGGTCCTCTGCTTCTTCTCATAGTGCATCCTTCTCCACACACACCTTTTTGCACACACCTTTGTGCTGTTTAACAGATCCTCTCTTGCTTTGATTTAAAGACTCCTAGGGGAAGAATAATATCATGCATTAAAGCAAGCCCATGAACTTTGGTTTCATCTGTGAGCAGCGTGTTGTCTCTTGTGTTGCAAGCAGTTAACTGGGTATCCACTCAAACAGGTATGAGGGCTAGCAGCTTCCAGTAGTGGCCCAACTCAAAGCCGATTTAACTGAGATGTTGGATATCCTGGGAAAATAGAGCAATACACATTAGAAGATCCATGCTTGTCAGATGTTATAAATAGGAGGATGACGTGCTGCTCTGAGGCAGGCGAACTTTGTTCTTCTTCTTCTGGGAAGAAGCTCCCGTTCACAAAAATGAATGTTTTTGCTCTTTATATGATTCTAGAGATTGTTGTTGGAAAAAATCCGAGGAGATCAGCAGTTCCTTAAATGGTCGAACCAGCACATCTGGCACGAGCAACTGCAACACACTCAAAGTCACCCTTCTGATGTTTAATGTGAACATTAGCTGAAGATCTTGACCTGTGTTTGCATTATTTTTGCAACTGCCACATGCTTGGCTGATTAGATAACTGCATAAATGCACAGGTGTACAGATGTAGAGATATATAGAGATTATAAGTAGATTGTGAGTGTATACTGTATTTTCTGCATAGTACGAGTACTGTACAGTGCATTATGCAATTCCACCCAAGACATCTGTTTCAGCAGCTGCCTTGTTATCATATAGGCTTGTTGCTGTCACAAACAAATCTATATCTTTTGCACATTTGCTTCTATTTTCTTCTAATGCCTCTCCTGAATATTATCTAACATTAAATGCCGTAAACCTGGCCTTTTCTACAGTTTTTTTTTACCCATTTCATTTAAAGTCTAAGCAGTCCAACCATAGACTTATAGTAGCACTAAATTACACATATTCATTGACCCATGCCAGTAGTAAATTGTGCCTTTGAGTTTTGAGCATTGAATGAGCTCCTTCCACAAAATATATGCAACTGAACCTCTACTGTACTTTAAATATAGAGCATGTGTATGTGTGTGTGTTCATGTTCCCTGTGATGGCTTGAAATATACACTGCCTGATCACAAAAAAGTCATCGACTGGATGTAACTAAACAAATAGTTAAAATTAATAATTGCCACAGTGATCAATACGGTTTAGCTGGTAACAAGTTATTTAACCCTAACTGATGCAGTGAGGAGGTTCTCATTTCTTAAACAACCATGTCAGAAGACATATACTGTGGTCATGGCAAAGATGTTCCTTCAGAAGGTGGTCCTCCTGAGCAGCTCCTCACGTTTTTGACCAGGCAGGGTATGATAAAGGCCACTGTGCTAACCACTACATTATGTCCAACCACTATGTTGATAAATAGTGGATCAAAGATAAATGAACTCTTTACTATTAGCCTGTTAGATGGCTTGATCTTTGGCGTCCCAATTTGGTGCGAGGTTAAGATGAAGGGGCACTTCGCCGGAACTGATGAGAATCCTACACTCTCAGAAAAAAAGGTACACAGTGGTAGAAATATTGTTCCGCGAAGAACAGTTTTGTACGTTTTCGATAAATGTACCCTTAATGGTACGGAAAAGACTTTTGATAATACAATATTTTTAGCTTTTAAGGTACAACTGAATTTGTTGTACCTTAAAAAAAAGGTACATACGTGTTCTAACATAAAGGGTACAGAATGTTCTGGAGAGTGGGAGGAGTTTAGTTTTACCTCAGAACAACACTGAATATCCAACAGAGAACAGAAGAGGAGAATCCAGCAAGCTGTTACCATGGGGTCAGTTTTATAATAATCCTTATTCTGATAATATAAAACTAATATTATTTTATTTTTCCTTAATTTTGGCTAGCTTTGGCCAGCTTCTATAAAAATGATCTTTCAATGTCACTTGCATAAATTAGCTTAGCATGTAAATAACACTGCTTATCATGCTAACATACTGCCTCATGTACTGTAGCTTAGAACAAACATGTTAGCTCCTGGTGGCTAAGCTAATTCCTTATGTAAATTACAGAAGTTTGTCAATATCAGCTGTGGTGTAAATGTTCTAATGTATTTCACTCAGACAGCTTTGGATAGCTTTAGCTTACGGTAGCTATTTGGTTTAGTTTTTGATGGTACGGAAAAGACCATATAATAATTTTTTTTTACCTTTTAAGGTACAACTGACTTGAAGTTACATACAATAATTGTTCTAACATAAAGGGTACAGAATGTTCTGGACAGTGGGAGGAGTTTAGCTTTTCCTCAAAACAACACTGAGGCCCCAGCAAGTTGTCACCATGGGTGAGTTATTAAGTCTCATATAATCCTTATTCTGATACTATAAAACTGTCATTATTTTATTTTTCCTTGTTTTGGCAAGCTTTGGCCAGCTTATATGAAAAATTGTCTTTCAATGTCACTTACGTAGATGAGGTGAGCATGTAGATAACACTGTTACTCATGCTAACATACTGCCTTAAGGAGCTTAGCACAACCATGTTGGCTCACGGTGACCAAGACAATGCCTGATGTAGATTACAGATGTTCATGAATATCATCTGTTATGTAAATGTTCTAATGTATTTCACCCCGTTTTGGATAGCTTTAGCTTACGGTAGCTATTTGGTTTAGTTTTTGGTTAGCTTATGACACTACTAACTATAATGTTATTTAGCACAAACACTTTAGCTCCAGGTGGCTAAAATACTGGGTTATGTAGCGTACAGATTTTTATGTTATTCAGATTTTATAAAAAATAATCCATTGTTGTATGACATTAAAGACGCTTGTGTTGTCTTTATGCATGGTCATTTGTGACTGATGATGATGATGATGATGATATAAATTCGAATATTTTATTGTGTTATCACATTCATGTTGTTTTTTCTTTTTTTTCTAAACAGTTGTGACAGTGAAAATGATCAGCCACCTGTTTGATAGAAAGCAAATGCAAACAAGCAGCCAAGATACAGACAGACATCAACCCGCATGGACCCAAGGTTTACACAGAAAACAGTCAAGTTTGGTGAAGGAAAAATCATGCTTTGAGGTTACATTCAGTATGGGGGTGTGCGAGAGATCTGCAGAGTGGATGGCAACATCAACAACCTGAGGTATCAAGACGTTCTTGCTGCCATTACATTCCAAACCACAGGAGAGAGCAAATTCTTCAGCAGGACTGGGCTCCTTCTCATACTTCAGCCTCCACATCAAAGCTCCTGAAAGCAAAGAAGGTCAAGGTACTCCAGGTCACCAAACATGAACATTATTGAGCATGTCTGGGGTAAGACGAAGGAGGAGACAATGAAGATGAAACCAAAGAATCTGTATGAATTCTGGGAGTCCTGCAAGAATGCTTTCTTTGCCATTCCAGATGACTTTATTAATAAGTTATTTGAGTGACTGGCGAGACGTATAGATGCAGTCCTCCATGTGAGTCATACACAATATTAATTCTTTTTCCACTGCACTATAACTTTATGTTCTGTACTGCATATTATTTCTGTTAAGTGACAAGACTTTTGTCTAAACAAAGTCTGACCTTCCTGTCCTAATTAAATTATTAAAAATCACGGCATGATGAGATTTTATTTTAGTAAAATAAGCATAATCTAGAGGCCTTTGCCTTTTATATAAGCCACTTCTGATTCCAAATGATCAACTAGAAGTCAAGTTATTATTTGTTGTTCCTACAACTTGGATAGGCGACAGGACTTTTGTCAGGGTGTGTACAGTAAGTAACCGAAAAACTTCTTCAGGGCCTCAAAACACTTGCAGACCCCTAAAGGATAATTATTAAATTACCTTATTTAGCTTTGCATCCAATGATGTAAGATATTTGCACACATTAATTTTTTTTTAAACAATTAATGACCATAATATTAAGTTTTATTGTGCATGTAGCGTTTACTATCCACTGCCTATGATAACTTTTAGATGGGAATAGCAACAGCTGTGATTTACGAAGAGTTTTCCAGATATGTATAGTCACCAGGTTCATGCACATCTCATTACTGTGTTTTTGATGCTTTTTATTTAATTTCTGCTCTGAAAGAATGTTGGGTAAATGCAATGTTTTTTTTTTTAAAGTGGGTAAAAATTAATTAAAAAGTTTAAATTGTATTGTGAACAGTTTGTGAAAAGTTATATTGTAAATGGAAAATTGTGTTTTATATACTGTAAAATTTTAGTGTGTTTGAATTTTGTGAAAGGTTTTTCAGCTATTAGAAGTGTTTTATTTAGTTTAAATATTTGTTTATTGTAAACCTGAAAGATGTATTTTTACAGAATATTTTACTGGAATCTAAAGCAGTGTTCAAACACATTTGTGAATGGAAATATGTTGTCTGGTCTTCCACTTGGGTCATCAGGAGGTGCGGCCACAAAATTGATAAGACTATAAAATCTGACAAATGTGTGCGAAGAGGACCAACCTGCCGCATCACACACTTGCTGCAAGGGGACATCTCTTGCCAGCGCATTTGATGAGGCAATCCCCCTGGTCGAATGAGCCCTGATTCCTAGAGGCGAAGTGTGACCACGCGCCTCGTAGGCTAGTGCAATGGCATCTCTCTCCCAATGTGACAGCGTTTGTCTAGTGGTGGCCGCCCCCCGGTTGCGGCCCCCATAGCATATAAAAAGCTGCTCTGACTTACGCCACTGGCTAGTGCGGTGGACGTAAATCTGAAGAGCACGTACTGGACACAGTAAGTGAAGTCTTTCCTGCTCCGGAGCTGTAAAAGGCGGAGGACAGAAGGCTTCGAGAACAACTGGGTGCATGGTTGAGAATGGAACTTTCGGAAGATAGTTCGGGTGAGGATGCAGAATAGCTTTGACTAGCCCAGGGGCAAAGTCTAGACAGGATGGGGAGACTGACAAAGCCTGCAGATTTCCAATTTTCTTCAAAGAAGTAATGGCCATAAGAAAAACTTAAGGGTCAGAAGCCTGACAGGTGCTGACTCTAGTGGTTCGAAAGGGGTGTCAATCAGACCTTCGAGCACAATCGCCCCCAAGAAGGGACCTTCGAGCACAATCGCCCCCAAGAAGGGACCTTCGAGCACAATCGCTCCCAAGAAGGGACCGTCGCTCTAGTGGGCAGCCTCAACTGTTTAGCTCCACGAATAAAACGGGCAACTAAAGGGTGCTTTCCCACAGAAAGCCCCATCAGTCAGAACATGACAAGTCGAAATAGCGGCTATGTACGTTCTGAGAGTACTAGGACATAAGCCTGAGGACAACTTTTCTTGCAGAAACTCCACACTGAAACAATTTGGCAGTGGACTGGGTCTACATGTTTTGCCATGCACCAACTTTCAAATACACTCCATTTGAGGGCATAAGTTCTTCTAGTGGAGGGAGCCCTAGCACTTAAAATAGTTTCGATGACACTGGCTGGAAGACCAGCATCTCTTAATTGGTCCCCCTCAGGGGCCAGACGTGAAGGTTCCAGAGCTCGGGCCGGGGATGAAATATTGTCCCCTGCGCCTGAGACAGAAGATCCCTCCTCACTGGAATCACCCACGGTGAGCCGTCGAGGAGCGATATTAGATCCGAGAACCACACTCTGGTCGGCCAACGGGGCGCTTTCAATAAGAGGTGGAAACCCTGTTGACAGACCCTCGCCAGGACTCCCGGAAGCAGAGCAATCGGAGGAAACGCAAAAAGGCGCAATCTGGGCCACGTATGGGACATGGCGTCCAGACACAGGGGAGCTGGAGGAGTCAGAGAGGAGTAAAGGGGACATTGTGCTGTTTCTTGCAAGGCAAAGAGGTCCACCTCTGCTACATAAAATCTTTCCCAGATTTAGACTACTTCGGGGTGGAGTTTCCATTCCCCGCCCAGGCGATTTATATACAAGACTACCGTGCTGTCCACCCGCACTAGGACATGGTAGCCTCTCAACTGCTGGAGGAAGTGCTTCAGGGCCAGAAATAGAGCCATCATTTTGAGGGAATTGATGTGCCACGCAAGAAGATGACCTCTCCAGCTCCCTTGGGCTGGACGGCCATCTAAGACCGGACCCCAGCCCGTGAGGGAAGCGTCTGTCGTTAGCATCTTGCAATGACAAGACGGACCTAGAGTGGGACACAAAGTAAGAAACCGGGGTCTAAACCACATAGAAAGGGTACGAAGCCCCTGGCGCGTAACCCTTATTTGCCTCCGGGGTTTGGCCCTTAAGTGAAATCCCCTGGCTCTTAGCCACAACTGAAACGATCTCATGTGCAGAAGGCCAAAAGGTATCACCGTGAACGCAGCTGCCATAAGACCTAAAAATCTCTGAAAGTGATGGACAGTCACTTTCTGGCCTAGCTTGATTTCCTTCAGGGTGTTGAAAATGGATTCGACACGCGCAGGAGACAGCTGTGCCCGCATTGCGATCGAATCCCACGTGACACGCAAATATGTTGTCCTAAGCAGGAAAGAGAATGTTTTTTTTGTGGTGTTGAATCTCAATCCTAAGAATCAAGATGAGCTAGGACGACATGCCAATGTCGAAGCACTAGCTTCTGAGACTGAGCCAGAGTCAGCCAGTTGTCTATGTCATTCAAAATATGGATGCCCTGGAGTCGTTAAAGAAGCCAGGACTGCATCCATGCATTTTGTATATGTGCGGGTGAGAGAGCTAGGCCAGTGGAATGGAAGTACCCAATACTGGTAAGCTTCGCCCCCGAAAGCAAACCTCAGGAACTTCCCGTGTTGTGGCAAGATTTCTATATGAAAATATGCGTCCTTTAGGTCGATTGTCACAAACCAATCCTCTGGTTGGATTTGAAAAGCAATCATATTGACAGTCAAATTTTTTGAAACTGTACTTTCTAAAATAGCGGTTCAGCCCGCAAAGATCCTATATTAATTATAATTAACCAGCTATGACTTGAATGATTTAAGGGGATCGAAATTGATGGCACGAAAAACACGGGATAAATAAGGCTTATTCCATGAAAGAGTTACTGTAACTCGTCATTCGCCAAAAAAACAGGGAGAGAGAGAGAGTGTCGCTTAACCTCCTCCCCCCGGCCACCCGACAGAAACCTGTCGTCTAATTTTGAGCGCTTGGGGAAATCCCGCTTCCGCGGCCAGACGATATGCAATCGCTCGATCTAATGCATTACTTCCCTGCAGTAACTTCTCTATATCTGTGGAAGCGAGAGAGTAGGTCTCTCCTGCCCATTCACAAGAAGCGCCGAGGCGCGCTTGAGAAGTGAACAGAAAAACTTCCTGATCCGGCGAGAGCGCGAGAGAAAGGGGGAATTCCGTCTCGTGCACATCTGCCAGATCTGCACTGTTTAACCCCAGGAATGCGCCGCGGCTTGAGGTTTCACTTTAAAGAACGCAATCCGCGCGCAAAGCGCTCGAAACAAAAATTGTGGAGATCACGCTCCCAAAGAGATCTATCATGCGGAGGCACGGATCTCCTAACAAACTCCGCCATATCAATGAGTTAACACTTATAAACTTGCTTGCGCACACACACACACACAAACACAAATGCAGTCCTGAAGACAAAAAGATCTGAGGATGTTTCCGGTTCACTCCTATTTATAACCTGCAGGTGCACTTCATCAGATGACGTCACCTTACCGAGGTTATATATACAGTATAGCCAAAATTTTGCGTGTTTGATACACACATGCTTCACAACCGGTAACACAAAAAGATGTTCCCATAGCATTTTCACGCAGCATTGAGTGTAGCTTTTGAAAGGGAACAGATTGCATGGCTTTTTCTGTGCCACTAGAGGGCAGTCTGTGCAAACTTATATTTCAACCATGACAGCTATGACTGCATCCAGCATTATGTGACATTAAACAGATTTACATTAAGGAGCATGTGCTGTGTTGGTTTCACGTAAATTCAGATGAATTAAAAAAAAAATCAAGGTGATCAACTGTTTCTGTCACGGGTAAACACCAGAGGGCGCCATGTTCCCGGACTCCATTTTGTTTTCATTTGTGGTTTTTGAGTTTTTGTAAGGGACTTCATTTCCCAGAGTGCACCTTGGTCAGGTGATGGGAGCGCACCTGAACCGAGGAAGCTAATTAAGTTCTTTATAAATAGTCTTGTGTTTGGTTTTATGGTTGTCGTGCATTGTTGAATTTCCTTGTGAACACTTTAGCTCTGTGTCATGCTAATTCCTGTTTTGTTTGAGTACTATTTAGTTTAAATGCTGTTTGTTTCATGGCTGTTTAGTTTAGTTGCTTCCTTGCTCCTAGCCTGTTTCGTTTTGCTCCTAGCCATGTTAGCCCTTGTGTGTGGTTCTCCTAGCCCTGTGTGGTTCTCCTAGCCCTGTGTGGAACAAAGTATAAATATTCATTTGCTAAATTAAGTATCATGGATTTTAATGGAATATCTATCTCTATTTTTTTCACAGCAGTTTGTGACTGAAGTGTCCTGTCTGCATCTGACTTCAAGAGTTTCATGACCAACTGTATCTAACGGTCATATTTAAGTTATAAAGTACAAAATGTTTGTTAGTGTTTTTTTTTTTTTTCTATGATTAATACTTATTTGTGGTGTTATGTTTTGTACATCTTTTCAAATTGAGACCTCATTTGTAAGTTGCTGCTGGTGTAAAACAGGGTTTTTATTAAATATAAAATAAAAATCTCCATTTTATCCCGTTTGTCTTATGCTTCCTTCACAGAAATCTGACCATGGTTAATTATAATTAACCAGCTATGACTTGAATGATTTAAGGGGATACGTGAATTTATTATTTTTTAATTTAGTGGCTGAAACGGGCTTCCATAGGTTTATTCAGAAGAACTACATGAAGAAAAAATATCTGATGTTAATTAAGTGTAATTGGGAAAAGACTGGTTTATATGTATTAAATTATTGCAATTGTTTCTTCTAACTTACGGCTTCAGCTATGAGGAATCCAATCCTTCAGTCTCCGACAGAATCGGATGCTGAAAAATTCATCAAAAATTTCCTTCGCTTGGCCCCAGCGGGGATGTAATTTTTTGTGATGCATGTACACACGAAAAAATGCTGTTTTTTTATTTATTTTTTTTTTTTACCCAAACGCTGGGTTGCCTCTGTTGGGTCATTTTTTCTGGGTTATTTACAGAGAGTTGGGTAGCTTTTGTGTAACCCAGCTGCTGGGTTAGTTTGCTTGGCCCCTCCCCCAAAGTTCACGGTGTATTCAGCGGCTGTTGGTCAGCTTCGTGTCCTGATGACGGTTCATCCTCCTCAGGCATCTAAGGGAAAATTACGTTAAATACAAGGTCTGTATACACATGCTCACTCACCTAAGTCACATATGACTGAAAAATTGTTACTCTATGTAACATTTATTACTGTTGCCGTGTTAAGGTTAAACACAAACTTTCCAGCTGGACTGAGGTATGATAATTTAGCTGACAATAGCTGCTAGCCAAAGAACCCCACCTGTGTATGAAAGAAACGGCTAAGATGTCAGCTTTTAAGCTTTCTCTGTAAAATGTTTGCAGGGTGTACGAAGATGGTGAAGTGATGAATGAACGCTAAACTGTTAACTGTAGTGCTAGCATGACACAGGCATTTAGTTAGGTTACTAGCGTTAGCAACCACATCTTTCTAAATAGAAACGAAATACTGAACATAAAGGTCACCTGCTGTTTAGTGACGTTATTTTGGTTTAAGCTATTTTTTTGTATTTTTAATCACACTTAAAATACCTACGGTTATATACGGTCTGTTCTCATGAGTTCTCTGAGCGAGAGGAACAAAGTATAAATATTGTTCACTTGCTAAATTAAGTATGATGAATTTTAATTGAATATCTCTGTATTTTTTCACAGCAGTTTGTGACTGAAAAGTGTCCTGTCTGCATCTGACCAAGAGTTTCCTGACCAACCGTATCTAACAGTCATATTAAGTCATAACGAAGTACAAAACGTTTCCGTTGGTGTTTTTTTTTTTTTTTCCTATGATTAATACTTTCTGTATTATACACGTACTTACTGTACGTGAAGCTGTGGAATTAGGTTTGACAGTCATCAGGATCACTTCTTGATCAAAGGATGCAGGCTGCTTATCAGTACCACGTGTTATGAAAACTACAGCAGGGGCAGAGCTTTTTCTTACAAAGCCCCAAAGTTATGGAATAGTCTTCCAATTAATGTTGGGTTCTCGGACACAGTCTCAGTGTTTAAGTCTAGGCTAAAAACCTATTTATTTAGCCAAGCATTTTTGTAAATAGATGTGCCTAGGCAAAGGAGCAGATCTGGGGGACTCATGGACGTAGAGTACAGTAATACGGTGATTTTTTGGTATGTTTAGATGCTGTCTTCCCCACTATGGCACCCAGCCTGTGTTTCCTTCTGGCTCTCCCTTTTAGTTATATGTTCACCTTATACATTGTGACCATACCTAAATGTTATCTCTCTTTCTCTTCTGCTCTCTCCTCTTCTCTCTCAATACCCCTTTCTTTAACTCTTCTTGTCTCTCTGTCAAGCTATACATGTTGTTCCTGAGCTGCCACTAATCCAGAACCCCTCTGCCCTCTGGACCTTTTTGACTTGTCCTGGTGCCCTCTCCTGTTCTCGGAGGACTAGCAACTGCAGTCGCTCGAAAGTTCAGGACTGGAATTTCTTACAAATTTACCTGAGCCTCCAATAACGAACTGGACTCCATATTAACTTAGACATCAACTGTCATACTGAACTTCCAGCCGCATAACACAAAGCATGGTAGTAGTATGGTGTAGTATGGCTGCAGATCAGTCCTTGCTATCCATTATCACACAAATGAGGATGGGTTTCCTGTTGAGTCTGGTTCCTCTCAAGGTTACTTCCCATTGCCATCTCAGAGGTTTTTCCTTGCCACTGTCACCGTCGGCTTGCTCATCAGGGACAATCTTATCATTTTGATTCATACACATTCACATTTCATACAAACTTCCATAATTCTTTTGATCGAGTACAGCTGCTTAGCGACAATGACAATTGTGCTGTACAAAAATCATTTAATATAATTAAATTGAATCAGGAGAAAAGAAGCCAGGTGGGAGCAGGTGAGAAGAGTCAAAGGTTAAGGATGTCACAAAGTATAACTCAGAAGAGGAAGACACTAATGAGTAAGAAGCAAGTTGTGGTCTCCTTTTATTCAAGAATGGAACCTAACCCTGACCCTAACCTGATATGCTACATGTTTCCTCACAGACTCAATTGTAACCATTGTCATGATCAAAAATTGCAAATATGCTCATACAGTGTATGGGTCAAAAATTATACGTGTAATATTGTTAAGTTTTCCAAGTGTACATTTGGGCCTTTTGTTTTTAATAAATAAATCATACTGGGAACACAAGTCGTTATTTTGGGAAAGTCGTTATTTTGTGCGACAGTTAAAAAGATTTACTTGTTTAAAAAAAAGTGACTTTGATAAACATTTCAATGAAGTAGTCTGTGATAAATAGTACAATAGGTTTCATCTTGGTATTTGTTATAGTCAAAATAATATCCATATAATGTTTTTTTTTTTCGTAAAACAATGAGTGGTACGAGCTCAGGTAAATAAGGCCTGCAGGGCATACACAGCAAATACAAGTTTAAAACTTATGTTCACAAGAGCTGAAGTTAATAAAAAAGATCTAATAACATTAGGTGATATTATATGTATTACTGTAGATATATAATGAAATAAAATGATCCAGCCAAAAGTGATCGAGAACATTATGAGTGTGAGCCAAAAACTAACATGACATGATGGTTAACTGTTTTTAATGCAATGTGTCTGCTATGTCAAGCTAACATACTACCTGTTTCATGTTTTTTTATTCATATATGTAATTACAAATTACTAATGTTTATGTAGATTTTTATTCTACTCTTCGAATCCTCCCCAGATGAAAGCAATGGAAGGGATCAAATGATAGCTTTGACAGTTGAATGTCTAAATGCAGGTTTTGTTTTGATTTTGTCAATATATAACCCCCCCCCCCCCAAAAAAAAATAACACCATCCCCCTAGATTTTTTGGTTTTGTACTATGTGTGCATGTGTTGTACCTTAAAGAAGGACAGATAGTGAGGGTGGAAAAAGGTCCAACACGCTGCTCTCGCCATACAGTACATTGTTCGGATTTAATGAGGGAAAGTAGCGCAGGCTCCCCCTGCTGGAGCTCCGAGGTAAAAGACATTACCAACGGAACAATGCATAACCAACCCGCCCAGGGGATAATCAGCATCACTTAGTTGCATTACACCTTTTGTCTCAGTGATGGGATAACTTTAACAATGACAGTTCATTGTGCTTATGAATCCTCCCACTTTCAACAGACATGCAATTATAAGCAAATTGGATATCACTCTATTTAAGTGATGTGATGGTCTCTGTTAAACTCTAGAGAACACAGACACACACAAACAACACACACCATGTTCTCTACATCTCTACTGCTCCTGCTGGCAGCTGCTTCCTGTGAGTGCTTTATATAATATACTGTAATATGTTTATTTATTACAATAATAATAAATGTGCAGCATACTGGATATTCTGTAAGATATGACAGTGAGTTTTTCTCTCCTGATGTTCATGGTTATGAACTGACTCAGCCTGCCGCCATGACAGTCCGGGCAGGCCAGAGTCTCTCCATCACCTGTAAGGTTTCATATTCAGTTACATGCTGGTATACAAATTGAATCCGACAACCTGCAGGAAAAGCCCTGGAATGTATTGGACGAATCTATAGTGGTGGGAGTCCAGATTACAATGACAAACTGAAATATAAGTTCAGCATGATGACAGATGATGCTACTAACACAATAACAATTCAAGGACAGAATCTGAAAACTGAAGACACAGCTGTGTATTACTGTGCAAAAGACACACAGTGACACAGAACAATGGATTCCTCTTACAAAAACCCAACGACACGAAAGAAACATCCTCTCAATGCAACTAACAAACAGTGCAGTCAAATTTTAACTGTAATCACTGGAATGAATTTTTAACAGCTTGTGTGTCTGAGAATGCACAAACAATAGTATTGATTAAAGAATTAAATAAAAATATTCTTTTGAGCTACTTCATGTGGTTCTTAATTATACAGCATAAGATATGAACAGTGAAAAAAGATGTTTGATCAGTGTATTCAGGAATATTACAGCATGTGTCCAACAGTCTGTTCTCTCAGGTTGAAAGCTAATAACTATTAATTGTTTTTAAATTCTAAGTAAAACTCATGAAACTTGTTTTTAAAGGAAAATGTTTTTGATTCGAGAAAAAAATAACTATTATCTCTCAGAATAAGGAGTGTCCTCTAGATAACAATTTTAACAGCAAACCAAAATAGTAAAGGAGTAAGGGCCAAAGCATAAGAACTTTAAAGGTTACTTTAGAAGGTGTTATTTACAGCTTTATTAAGTTTTATTTTCCTGTTTTCCAAATTACCCACCATGCCTTATTTAAAGTCACAGGCATCGGATTATTTTATTTGATGCTAAAATCCCAGTAGGAGGCAGCAGAGGTCAACCAATAAAGTAAATAAAAAAAAAAGCTCTTGATAGATTTTGATAGAAATTCCAATACCATTAGCATGGTGTGTAAATCGTAGCCCTATTTATCAATTAATGAAAATGTATTAAAAATATATTTTAAAACTGTTTATAATGCAATGTGTTTATCAGTTAAAGAATAGTTGCAGTAGAAACATATTAATCACTGCAGTAAATATCCAATAAAAGATTGTTAAGTATTTAAAAAGATATTTTTATTTTCTCTCTTCAGGTTTGTAACAGTAACAGCATGTCATTGTCGTGCCAAAGCATAAAACTACACAACACTACACCTCAGCCCCAGGATGTCACATACCTTAATAATTATTTTCACCTGTAACTCATTATGCCTTACTATACTATTTACTGTCTGTTTTTCAGTATCTTACCAAGTTTTTGTTGTAGTTGTTATGTACTTTACAGTATATGCATGGGCGAGCATGTGTGTTCTGCTTCTGGCAGCTGCTTGCTGTGAGTGGTTTGGCAAATTACTTTATTTACTACAATAATAAATGTGCAGCATACTGGATATTTTGACAGACATCATCATGTGTTTTCCTCCACAGATGTTCATAGTTATGAACTGACTCAGCCTGCTGCCATGAGAGTCCAGCCAGGCCAGAGTCTCTCTATCACCTGTAAGGTTTCATATTCAGTTATGAGCTATAACACCACTTGGATCCGACAATGCATGCGCTTCTTTTTTTTGTCACCGAGTGTCACGTGATCACAACTGAGCCAATGTTTTTCTCTCTCTTGTGCTGATCGTCTCCCCTGCTCGGTCTTGGTGCACGTCTCTCACTGGTATAATCAACATCCGTGCACATGTGTACTGTTTACTAGAACACTGTGACCAAGTGCGTACGCGCATAAAATATATTTTATTTTGTGTTTGTATGCGTGTGTGTATGTATGTACTGTATTATAACGTGTGCATGCGCGTGTAAAGCAAGGGAAAGTCTCATCAGAGAGATTAAAGATCTCTCTGTATCAGCCTGCACTTTGTTTGCACACACACACACACACACCCTTCTCCTCTCGCCTTCACACACACCTACTGTACACTCTGTTCTACACAGAAACACTGCTCTGTCGCCATTCTTTTTAAAGGTAACGTTTAGATTTTGTTTTATTTTTACTTTACAGCAGTGATTGTTATTGTGTCACTCATTCGAGTGTCATTAGAGAAATTTGTTTATTTTCCCGATAAAACAGTATTTGTGTTGTGTGTGTGTGAAACTTAGATTGGAAACGCGATCTATTATGCAGAGAAAGATTTCTCATCCGCCATCTTGAAAATGAGTGTGTAGTTTGGAACAGGCCTGGACTGACCATAGGGCATACCGGGCAATGCCCGGTGGGCCGACGCACATTTTTGGGCCTGTGCTGTCAGTCATAATTTAATATTTTTTAAAAAGTTTATTAGGCCAATTTATTTATTTAGGGTATATGAGACATGAATCGCGGCCCATTGGTTGACTGTCTTAAAGGACATTGAGCTACAGTAGTCCAATGAAATCTCAGGCCACACCCTGCCTCCCTCCTGGCCAGCCCTCATCTCCCCTTGGCAAAATCTGCTATTTAGAGTTTGACCAGAGTTTCAGATGAGTCCGTCTATAACAATGGATAAACCAGAAAAGAGCAAGGGGGGTGCAGAGAAGCTGCGTGAGAAAAGACGCAAAAGCCTACAAGTGGAAGCAGTAAAATGTGCGAAAAATCACAGAAATGTTTGCCACCACCACACGTTCAATTGCAACTGGTGTAGGGCCATCAACATCAGGCAACCGTGCAGAGGCAGTCCAGAGTGCTCAGGCTGCCGGAGCGGCACAAGGGAGTGTAGAACAGAGTAACGTCAACGTTAGTTACACAGATGGAGTAGCTATTAAAATTGTTTCGGAGGAGGAGGAGGTAAGACGTGACCCAGCAGGGACAGATTGAGGAAGGCTTTAGAATAGCTACGAGTCCGGTAAGAAGTAGCCGAAATGTTGGCAGAGTGGGAGGGACATTAATGTAGGGAAGACAGAGGGCTTTTTGTGGTGTGCGCGCGTGTGTGTGTGTCACTCGTGCATTTGAGTGTTTGTCGAAAACCTGCACCACTAGTCTAGGTAGACACACGAAGGCCTACACACATGCCCAATGATGATCCTTTGTGTGTCTACACATATATACACTGAACAAATATATAAACGCAACACTTTTATTTTTGCTCCCATTTTTCATGAGCTAAACTCAAAGATCTGTAACATTTTCTACATAC
>JAOVVA010231794.1:0-20359 GCA_028565275.1 Leiocassis micropogon | reverse complement strand
CTACGTCCATGAGTCCCCCAGATCTGCTCCTTTACCTAAGGCAAATCTATTTACAAAAATGCTTGGCTAAATAAATATGTTTTTAGCCTAGACAGTCTCTCTCTGTCAGAAAGCCCCCTCTCAAATAAGAGGAGGGATGGGCTACTAGGACAACTTTACCAAGGAACCTCGCTAATGACACTCGCATGCGCACACACACTAACTGAATCACTCAGAATTATTTTTATATGAATATGTTTGTGCTGTGGACCAAATGATCTGAGTATCCATTATTTCTTATGTAGAAATTCACTTTGATATACAAGCATGCTTATGCGAATACGAATTATGCTCACAATCCAAGGTTTAATTGTAATGCACTTTGACATTTTGTATTTTCAGTATTCGACTGTAACACGCACAGCCACAGGGGGTTGGATTTAAATTTTGGATATATTTATGGCTTTTTGCATTAAACAGCATCTTTACAAGCAGATTACTTTTAAAAGTTCTTATAAAATCCTCAAGTAACAGGTTAACATGCTCAAAAAAAACCATACTGGAGGGAGTCAGTATGGACAGCTTAGGAATTTAGTTCGTAGCCATGCGAAATTGTTGATTGCCTCATGTTGTGTTTTGGTTAAATATACTTTTGTAAAAGCAGTGATGCTACGTCTAATCATGCTTTGTTCAGATTCAACAAGTGGAAAAAGATAATGATGAGAAGTTAATGACTATAAAGGATGAACTAGTAGTGCTAACAGCTGGCCTTGGCTAAATCAGATCTGACATTTAGGATCTAAAACCACAACTGGGACTGATTCAAGTCCTCTGGGTAGACAAAGTCAGACAAAATCTAAAACTTGCAGACATGGTGGCCGGAAGCAGAGGCCTGAAAAGGGGCTAGGCTTTGTCTCTCATTTTATTTAGTCTCTTATATACACTTTATTCAGTAGGTTCCCTGCTCTTGACGACCTTGACATTGAAATTATGAGTACAACGGGTTACAGATATAACACCTGTAACAGGAAAAATATTTGCACACTGATTTTCAATGTGCTTGGTTCCTCAACCCAGCAGGCCATTTTGCATGTAGCTAGGAAGGACCTTCCTACCACTGATGGTCTGGGAATGGGAATTTGCTTCTCTCCAGATTATAGCAACTTATATACAGTATATGCCACCAAGATTTTCACCAGGGTATGGATACAGCCAGAACTAAAGGCCGGACTTTTTTTTTTTAACTTATCCTGCAACGTAAAAAATAAGATATGGCACATAATACAATGCTTTCACTTTTCCTAAAGATGTAGAGGAATTCTCAGCAGCTACTGTAACAACCATGACAGAGGTGGCCCCTACAATGGATGAGAACAACGTTCCTTCGCCCCGAATTTCTCTTTAAACTGACTCTATGGATTGTTCGTTTGCTCATTGCATTATTTAAGCAATTTTTTAATGTCAGCAAATACAGTGACGATTAAGTTTTGAGGTTTGAGGATAATGACTACAATTGGTATGATTCAGTCTAACTTGTCACAAATACCCTAGGCTACTTAGGCTTAAGTTACTTGTCTTTATGAGCATAACCTTTCCGTTTAGTCCTAAATAAGATGATTGGACTTAAAACGTTAAAAGAATCAACTTAATTTTTTAAAACCTGACCATATTGTCTTTAAGTCAATTATACTTAAAACCATATTATTTGTAATAAAATAATTAGGATACAATTAGGAAACATACATAAAAAGCAAAAAATATAATTGATAAAGCACTTTGTGAACTATCAACTATAAAACAAGTGTTTTATATATATATAAAAAAGCTTCAAACAGTAAGAATTAGTTTTCATAAAATGACCAAATTGGGTTTTGTCATCACTTATTTCAGTATATTCTTACTTTTTTGCCACAGTGACATACTCTCTGACAATTAAAAGGGAGTACATTTCTAATAATTGCTGTTAATTACTATAGTCTAAACTAGTGAAAAACAGAAAACTGCAAATTGTGTCTATTTGTGGTCTATTGCATGTTACTACAATCCCAGGCAGAAAACGTATTTGCCCAAGAAGAAGGTAAATTGCAGAAAAAGACCAAATTTATTCTTTAAAAATAAGAAAAAGATGATACTTTTTCAATAACCTCTAGCAATTAACCCCAGACCCCTACTCACTCACTCATTGTCTATACCACCATGCAACACACTGAGCCTGGAGCCTATACCAGGAGACTTATGGCACGAGGCAGGGTACACCTTGAATAGGGTGCCAATCCATCGCAGGGCACATGCATATACATACACACAGACTATGGGCAATTTGGGAACTCCAATTAAAATTATCTGCATGTTTTTGGACTGTAAGAGGAAACTGGAATACCCGGAGGAAACCCACCAAACATGAGGAGAACATGCAAACTCCATGCACACAGACCAGAGGTGGGAATCAAACCTGGATCCTTGAGGTGCAAAGGGACTATGTTACCCACTAAGCCACCGTGCTGCCTAGATTTGCTGTTATTCTGTCTAGTATTATCTAAGCAATAATTAATGTTGTCATAGCCTAAAGCTGGGGTGAACATTTCCTTTTGTTTCCACATACCCGTTTTTAATGACGGACCAATTTTAGTACCGTTTCACATGTTCTTTATTTTCCTTTCCCCTATTTTATTTTTTTGCATCTGTGTCTCATTTGTCTTATGTGTTGAGGGACTTTGCTTCGGGTGCACTTTTGTTACTCATACCAAAGTCTCTCCACACTGAATCATGTGGAGGGTGGTGGTGATATTTTTCTCATGAATGAGTTGATAAGCACATACTGTTAGGTGAGCTAGCTAGCACTCACTAAAAACAGACCTAAAATCCGGCTGTTCAACACCAAAGATAAATACGGACCACCGAAATACTGTAACACATTTTTATCTAATTCTCTGCATTTCTAACCTATCTCTGTACACTCTCTGCTAACTTTATCTTACTTGGTGATTTTAACATTCATGTGGATGACACTGTAAATGGGCTTACAAAGGACTTTATGTCATTCATTGATGGCTTTGGTTTACAACAATGTATTGATTTTGCGACTGACTCAAAAGGCCACACCCTCGACCTTGTTTGTTGCTCAGGTGTTACACCTTTTGACTGTGTTCCATCTGAGCCACCTACATATATCTGACCATAAATTAATCTCCTTCACTGTATTATACTGTACAAATCTCTTCAGCAGCACTCAAAAGACATCGATCCTTTCACTTTGTCCACTGCAATCAACAATCTCCTTTGCAATCTATCCATAACCATCTATCCACCCCTGACGACCTCGTATCTTACTACAACTCTGAACTACAGATTCTCCTGGACATTATTGCACCTGTAAAAACTCGGACTCGAAGCCTTACAGCTCATCTGCTGACCATCCTCTTACTCTTTTCTCCTCTTTAACACCTCATCGAATCTAAAATTTTAAAATTCATTAATAAGTCTAAATCTTCCACATGTCAGCTCGATCTTCTGCCAACCCCACTGATTAAAGGCTGTACACCCTCACTCTCCTCTCTCATAACTCAAATTATTCACTTCACTCTCACTTGCTCCTTTGCGACAATGTCAATTGTTAAATGCGCTATACAAATAAAATTGAATTGAATTGAACTTCCGGAATTATCCTATCATCCCTTAAAACAGCTGCAGTTTCTCTGATCCTTAAAAAAACCTGGTGCTAACCCTAATGATCTCAACAATTTTTGACTGATTTCAAATCTTTCTTTCATTTCTAAAATATTGGAAAAAGTAATTGCAATACAGGTTCATACTCACACCAGTGACAATAATCTTTTTGAATCATTTCAGTCCAGATTCCCTATTAAACAGTACAGAAACCAATGATTTCTTGATGGCTGTTGATTCTGGACAATCCTTGTCCTGCTAGGTTTCAGTGCAGCCTTTAACACTATCTCTCATTCCATTCTATTAAACCATTTAGCTACAATTGGGATCACTGACATCTCTCTCACCTAGATCACTTCATACCTCTCTAACTGTACCTAGTTTGTGCAATAAAAAAAATTCCCACCTCTCCCAGTCAACTGTGGTGTTCCCTAAGGCTCTGTCCTTGGACCCCTTTTGTTCCTCATCTATCTTCTTCCTCTTGGTCATATCTTTAAAAGATTCAGTATACATTTTCATTGTTATGCAGAGGATACCCAACTGCAATTTTCTTAAACTTAACAGCAATAAGACAGAGGTTCTCATAGGGTCAAAATCCACTTTATTCAAAGTCCAAAAGTCTTTCACTTTCATCAAAGGTTACTCAGTTTCTACTTCTCCTCAGGTCAAAAACCTAGAGGTCATCCTTGATGACACTTTGTCCTTTGAGTCCAATGTAAACATTATCTGCAGGTCCAGAACTCTGCTGCCCGTATCGTAACTCAAATACTCTTAATGCATCACATTACTCCCACATTTCAACAACTTCACTGGCTCCCCATCAAATACCATATAGAGTTTAAAATTCTCCTCCTCCCATTTAAAGCACTTCATAATCTTGCTTCCCCTTATTATCAGAGCTTGTTCAAACCCCTTCTTGTACTTTTCACTTTTCTTCATCAAGGCTCTTGTTATACCCCCTTCCTGCCTGACCACCATGGGCTCTAGAGCCTGTACACTGTAAATAGAATTAAATGAAAATATAATTAAAAATAAACCCTTAAAAATGAGTAACTGCAAGTAGCACACTGTTAGGTTTAAAAAGAAAAAGAGTGCCCGAGATAAGTTTTAAGATGAGTTAAAAGAAAGAAGAGTTCTTGCTTGTTGTGTCCGCCGCACCTTGATACACTTATCGGTCCGGGCCCAATTGACCAGGAGAGACAAACATACACATACACGCAGACATGATGTCTGAAGATCTCTTGTTTATTCTCAGCAGAGAGAGCACATTTAAAGCGGTGCTATGTCCTGTACATCAAAAGAACCAGTCATTAAAATGTCAGTCATAGAGAGACCCGGAGACAGATAGGAGAGGGGAAATACATTAGCATGCTCCTAGTTAAACAAAAGGGTTCTAGTGGACAAGAGCCATCTGGATGTACAGTATATTCGTCTGGATACAGGATATACCACGGTGTTATGATGGTGTTACCACATAAGGCATCAGGAAGCACAGTGAGGGGGTTGTCCTCGAGGCGCAGGAATCTTCTTATTAGATTAGAATGCCGTACAATATTATAATACCTTTCACACACAAAAAAAATTGAGTAAAGTTTAAACCAAAATATTGGTTTCATTGGACACCCCCCTGCCCATTGCAAATGAATACTACACTTAATGTTATTGTTTTGACATAACAGAAAAAATTATTTTATTTAAAGTAAGTATCTGATTTCAGGTATGAATAATCACATGTTTGTGATTATATTAATAACAATCTTATTTTAAAACTGGAATTAGTTAACCTAATAACAAATTGAACACTCTTTATCGACAGAACTTGTTTGTGAATTTTTCACCTCTCAGTCCATGGTATGGCAATTAACACAGGATGAGAACAGTTCAAGTTTGCAGAACAACTTTTTTGTGTTTCTTTCTAGGCACAAAATGTTCAAATAATTGACAAAAAAAAAAGTCTTTGTTTGGCAACATGGAATCCAATACATTTTTAAGACAGCAGTTTAGACCTACTGTAAGTGACTGGACTTGCCAGCCCCTAGAGAAGTTTCTGGAATACCTCCTTAAGAACAGTGGTCGAATTGTAAAAAGAATGCGAGGAGAAGGGGGTGTTCATGTTTGTTTTTTGGCACCTACAACTAACCTTACAAAATGATCGCAAAATATATAATTTTTTAAAGAACAGTTTTATTAACAAAATGTAATCATTTAAGTTTTGTAGAGGCAAATATGAGGCCATCTGTCTGACAGCTAAAGCTTGGTCCTATTTGGGTCATGTAACAAAACAATGATCCGAAGCACACAATTAAATGTACATCAGAATAGCTGAAAAATAAAAGAATCAAGGATTTAAATTCCAGACCACAACACAACTGAAATGCTTTGGCAGGACTTTAAGAGAACTGTGCATAAGCCAGGTGCCCAAAAAAACTATTGGATTGAAGCAATATTATAAAGAAGAATGGACCAAAATTTATTTCACATCAATATAAGAAACTGATAAAGTCATACTGGAGGAAACGATTAGTTCAAGTTTTTGGTGCTAAAGGCGGATCTACAAGCTATTGAATCATGGGGGGTAATTACTGTACCTGCTTACCACATGCTTTTTTTTGTTTATTTTGTCTTAGTTTTTGTTAAATAAATAACAGCATGGTGAAAAAATATCTTGTTGTTTGTCTGGGGTTGTATTAGGCAGTTTTATGCCAAATATTAAGACCTGCTATGTTATCAGATGATTTTTATTATATTGTTACACACACACACACACACACACACACACAAACAATAGAATTAAAATGGGTTCTGCTATAACCTATGGAAACAACATTTGGAACACAAGGTGTTATGTGATAGATAATAATTTGAACATTTTAAATAATAATGAAAAATAATAATTAAAATAATAAATGTGAATAATTTAAAAAATAAAATTTTATGTTATCTATGACAGACTGCTTTGATGTTAGAACTAAGTAAATGGTATAAAAAGATAAACAATTGAATGGATAAACTTTTGAAGAGATGGACAGGTAACTCACTAGACATACCAAAGTGATGGACAGACAAAAAAGACAAAAAAAAAAAAGTAAAAATGGACAAGTAAATACAAAGACAGGTAAGTGTACAGCATGACAGAGGGAAAGACAGGTTGAGGGACATGGTAATGTATATACACTTGAATGGATAGACAGACATTCTGTAAATGGATAGATGCACCCAAAACTATTTCTTAAACATCATTAGAATAATAACAGTGGTTCTGGTCTTTCTTTCTCTTTCTCTGTAGGTAACAATATCTGGAGGCCAGAGAGCAGCCTTCAACATCATGCAGAAGGACAGCGTATTAGTGTAGTGATTAACAACCAGCCAATCAGCATAACCACACGATCTGTTACACCAATAAGTAAGATGTATTGATTTATTTCACATAAGAAGAATTTACCACTGGCTTCTATTTTGACTTCTTTTGTTTCACTGTTTTGGACAAAATACTAATTTTAACTAAGCAGTAATACTCTTTTTCTTTTCTAGAACACAGAAAGCCACTTAAACTTAGCATTACACTATAATTTACCAACCAAAGAGATGAGAATATTAATATTATCTGTCCATTTGTAGCCATCTGACATTAAGTAGCTGGCTATTCAATTCAGCTAAATTTTATTCGTATAGTGCTTTTAACAGTTGTCATTGTCGCAAAGCAGCTTTACACAATCAAAAGAAAATTATTAAAATGTGTATGCATCAAAATGATTAAATAGTCCCTGATGAGCAAGCCATCAAGGGGGACAGTGAGATGGCAATAGGAAGAAACCTTGAGAGGATCCAGACTCAACAGGGAACCCATCCTCATTTGGGTGATTGTTTTGCAGTAATACGGTGTGTAACGTGGCTGGACGTTCATGCTGGAAGTCTTTAAGTTAATATGGAGTCCAGTTTTATTGGAGGCTCACACAGTCACAAAATGTATAAGGTGAATGTATATTTAGTGCAGAGTGCACTAGAGCTGGGACTCCGGCAGGACTAACTATGACAGCATAACTAAAAGGGAGAGACAGAAGGAAACACAGACATACAGGCTTTCTGGGATGTAACGCAACCAATCACTTCAACGTCACTTTAAAAGGCGAGCCCGACTATGATCGTCCTTCATGATGTAGCTGTCAAGTAGACATCCTGTGTCATGCCACTTGTAGTGAATTTGCCTCTGTGGTTTTTGCCTGCTGTATCTTCCTGTCCGCCATAACGAACCTCTGCGGGCACAGAGAGTCCCCTACAAAGGCTTCTTCCCACAGCTGTTGCCTTAGGGTCTCCTGCATAAGAGTGTAAGTACTCCCCATATCCAGCACTGCTTTTACCTCCGTTCCTTGCACAGACACCGGTACCAGGAGAAGAGAGACCGGTACCACCGGTACCAGGAGGCCGGAATGGGATTGAATCCAGCTAGGTGTTTCGTAGAACTCCGTTCTGTAGCTCCCTTCTTACTTTTCTCCTTGCTGTGCTGAGATCCCACCTTCTGCCAGTAGTCTTTCGCTGCCATACAGTCTTTTTCTACTCTCAATCCCACCTTTACCAGCTGTTCGACGGTGCTAACCGTGCCTCTGAGACAACCAGCCACTATGGGGTTAATGTTGTTTAGTATTCATCTCGCCAGCTCTTCCTCTGAGATGTCAAGGGTATGATGGTGCAGAGTGCAGGCCTGTAATCAGTGAAGAGTAGGCATGCTAGTAAGACGTAGCTTCTTCATTTGACTTTCCCACATAGCGTCTCTCTGCAAAAAACAGTCTGTGACTGCTCTCTCCAGCTTTTCTAGGGCCTCCTGGAAGTAGCCCTCCAACCCTGCTAAGCTAGCATCCACGGCCACCCGAAAACTGGTTTCCCTGTTTATAATGCTGTTATTATTTAAAATCATGCTCTAATGTATTAACTTTTTCTGTAAGAGTTAATAAAGCCACATGACACTTATTCACCTCCGTCGGCAATGTTTGCACCACAGCCATACTAGACACATAGTCATCACAATCATCATCATCATCATCATCATTATCAGAATATTAATCAGATATGTACAATGAACTTAATAAAGATGTTACTTCAGCTGCAGGATTGCAATGGGTTACAAAAGGGTCTACCGAAAAATCTATAGCATCTACTGTACATTTTCACATACACATCTAAGACTATCTGCGTTGGCCATATTAACATCCTGTAGCTTAGCAGTTTTAGTGTCAACATCCATCTGCTCACTTAGTTTTAAACACCCGAAAACACAAAACAAAATTCCTCATATGGGGCACCAGTACGTAACGATCAGATTAAGATTATAAACTGAGTTACACTAATCTAGAGGTCTTTGTCTTCTGTGTTAGTGTCTCATTAAAACTCCACAAGCAAGAAAGACTAACACTATGACCATTAAGCAAAACTAAAAGTGTATTATACAAATGAACAAACAAAAATAAAAGGTGCACCAAAACAAAGAAACAATATTTACAAAATATACAGTATACAACTAAAGAAATGGGTGTGTGTGGGTAGAATGTCCAAAGTCCAGGTTATTTATGAATAGGAGCTGGGAGAGATGAATCGGTCTCACTGAAAATGATGGAAATATACCGCGGGCCCGATGTCAGAGCAAGAGTGCTATCATGAAACAGTCCAGTCAGTGATAATCCGGACAGTGGAAAAACCCTTAAGGAACAGTCTTCGCCAGTCTCTTTGTAAACTTTGGCAATATAAAAAATGGCAATATACACAGCACACTGAATCTCCGTAATCTCTCCTCCTTGAGCTTCTTTCTGGGTGCGCTTTTAAGCTGGGTCAGGTGACCATGTGCGTCACCATCTTCCTGCGCAAACTGGCAGCGCCCCCTCGCGAGAGCTTAACCCAGGAACCAACACAAGACACTACCAGTTCATTCAGGTACTGCAGCGTGACATATTTAATGCTTTATATGTAAAAAGTAGTATTTCAAAATTGCTAGGCGAAATTTCACTGGGAGCCAATGCAGTGTGGATAAGATAGGGGGTTGATGTGCTCATATCTTCTGATTCCAGTGAGTACTTTCATTGCTGCATTCTGAACTAACTGGAGCTTGTCTATGCACCTAGTTGAACAACCAGACAATAAGGTGAATAATAGTTCAACCTAGAGGTAACCTAAAAGCATGAACTATTTTTTCTGCATTGTTTAATGACAATATATTCCTTATCTTAGCAATATTTCTGAGATGAAAAAATGCTCTCCTGGAAATTTTATCTTTATAGCTTCAAATGAAAGACTGAAATCTATAATCACACCAAGGACTTTTACTGTTGCACTTAATGGAAAGCTAGCTTGGGTTTCATTAGGTTTCCTAGCAAACTGAGGCCAAATAAGAGAACATTACTTTTATTTTCTCCTGCCAACTATAACTATTACATATTTACATAATATTACATCCTTCAAAATTAATAATTTTGTATGAAAATAAAAGGCCCTGCACCTTCCTAAACTGCAGCCTATTAAACAGATCATCAGTAAACCCTCAGTGAGACTTCTAATTTTATAGTCAAAATCTGCTGGTCTCCAGCAAGGTGGACTAAGCTATTTACTTGATGCTTAGTCCACTTAGTCAGACATACTGTACCGTAGTGTTGATCATTGCACTGATGACATTGATAACAGCAAACACAACAGCAGGGTACAATGTAAATGTTCACTATGGGTGTGATTATCTATTACAAATAAACAGCTCTCACTCTGTGATTAAAGCAGAGCTGATGATGTTATTATGCTAATACACTAACCAAAGCACACATACACACACACACACACACACATCAGTGATTCATGATTCCAGAGGTCAGCTTGAATTATTAGTAGTATAAGGATCAAGAATAAAAGTGAAAAAAAAAAAAATTTAAGACTTAAATTAGTTATGTAAACTATACCATTACAGTACTATTATGTAAACTAAACTATGACTCAAATTAGAAAATAGAATAAGAACTGGGCCTAGGATTAGAATTTAAAAATTGTAATGGTCTCTTCAGGACTAAAATTACTACCAAGATAAAGTGGATCAGTACTAGTTCCATATAAAAAATCTGAGCTCTCTAGGGTAAGAACTTTGGACTAGCATTATATGAGTAGACAGAAAAGCTGGAAAAGAAAGAACCAAACCTAGAGATAGAATTATACTTATCTTAAAACTACAACCATAATTAGAATAAACTAAACATATGATTCCAAATTTGACTTCTATTCCTATAATATGATTTGTCTTCTTCCTCTTCTTCTTCTTTCAGCTGTTCCCTTTCAGGGGTCGCCACAGCGAATCATCTGACTCCATCTAACCCTATCCTCGGAATGCTCTTCTCTCACAACAACTAAGTTCATGTCCTCCCTCACTACATCCATAAATCTCGTCTTTGGTCTTTCTCTAGACTTCCTGCCTAGCAGTTCCACCCTTAGCATTCTTCTACCAATATATTCACAATCTCTCCTCTGAACATACCACTTCAATCTGGCATCTGTGTGTTTATCTCCAAAACATCCAACATTCATTGTTCCATCAAAGGAACAACCCATGTCCAAACTGCCTCAATCTGCCCTCTCTGACTTTATCTCCAAAACATCTAACATGGGTTGTTCCTCTGATGGACTCATTCTTGATCCTATTCATCCTTATCACTGCCAAAGAGAACCTCAACATCTTTAGCTCTGCTACCTCCAGATCTGCCTCCTGTCTTTTCTTCAGTGCCACTGTCTCCAAGTATCACTGGTCCCACCACTGTCCTGAACACCTTTCCTTTCATTCTTGCTGATACTCTTTTATCACCGAACACACCTGACTCTTTTCTCCACCAGTTCCAACCTGTCTGCACACACCTTTTGAAGTACTTAAAGTCCTGCACCTTTTTTTTTTTTACCTCTGCTCCCTGTAGCCTTACTACTTGGGTTCCTCTTAATTACACATATATATTGCTACAGCTAACCTTAATTCACTATAGCATGGTTCTATCCCTATTATGTGGTCCTGCTAGTAATAATTTGTTTTCACTACCAGCTTGGGCTCTACTCAGTGCTGTAGTGTACTTTTTTGTAGTGGGTATACTGTAATGATTTGCTTACAGCCTCAATCAAACCCATCCTGGAATGACACTGCATTAGAACCTTACACTCTCAAATGCATCCAGGACATACAACTGGGAGCATTTTGACAGATTGCATGTGTGTTGTTAATAATTTATTATAACCAACACAAGACTTAACCAGTCAGTGATGGTAGATGTATACGGGGAGATTTAAAGATCTTATAATGATTTTCTACTGGTTCTGTAATCATCTCCATTTCTGCTGTTTTCACATATAATGACAGCTCTTCTAAATTGTGTCATAAATGAGAGAATAATAATACAGTGAGGAAAGTAAATAAATATTGTTTACTTATCTCTCAAACTATGTACAAACCTAGACTGTCACAAAAAATTAAGATTTAGAAGCTGAATTCAGTACAGTCATTACGGCGTATATTTTGTAGAGGTAGATTTTTAAAATATATATTTTTTCTATATCCCATATTTTATTTTTTATATTCTGTTCTTATCTGCAGTTTTTCTTTATTTTAGAAAGAAGGTTTACATATTTCATTCTTTATTTCCGTTTCCTAATTTATTTCTATTTCTATTGATAATTTAGATTTTAAAGGTCATGGGCAGTCGTATACGCATTTCACTGCATATCGTACTGTGTATGACTGTGTATGACTGTGTATGTGACAAATAAAATTTGAATTTCTCCATAAATAAAGGATGAAAAAAAAAATCCATCATCAAATTATTCATACATTCATTATGTACAGTGATAGCCAAAAGTATAAGCCTAAAAAGTTTATATTAATTAGAATCAGCCTGGAAAGTTAACTGTATGTGTCAAGACTTTTACTTACTAAGGTGTTCGCCTCTACAGACACCTTAGTAAGTGTTTTCATTTGAGAATGTCATTAAAACATTGTTTTTCTATTTTGTCTCAATACTTTTGGCCACCAATATGTAAACTTTATAAAGTTGACAAAAATAACATGACAAAAAATGACAATCTACAGTTCAACAGTTTGTTGGTGACATGATGTCAGCAATAGAGACAGAATAAACAGATGCGTTTATTGTAAAAGTTTAATCTTTTATCGCAGTGATACTTTACCTGAAAATTGTGAAAATTATTTTAATTTCAATGAGCTATATTAGTACGTATCCTCGCACATTTTTAAGTGGGTATCTGGAAATCCTGGTGCTTGTTAGTGGGTATATGGTGTATACTTGCCTATCACATAGTCCACACCACTAGTAATTGTTCTCATCCCAGTTACTTTTAGAACAATAAGTAGAAATTTAACTAAAATAAGATTAGGACTTAAATTATAAACTGGCATTAAACCTAGCTGACTATTATATTTCCATTGCTATAATATCTGAGTTTATTGTATGTGTGTGTTTACTACTTCTCTTCTATCTCTCTCAAGCTTATTATACTGTAGACTTCATATTATATACATGGTTGTTCATCCTGGCTGTCCACTTGTGATCAGATCAGCCAAGAAGGATAACCATTCACATGATATTTTTCATGCGTCAAATGCATCTTCGCTGATGTGTATACATATTTTCTGCACTTGTTTCCACTTAAAAAAAAACTAAGCCAAAGATACCATCTTTAACAATGATTTTAACAATACTTAACAACCAATGTTTAACAATATTATTGCATTTATTAGTAAACGTGTTTATTTTATCCACCTAAATAAACCACTTGTCATTTAAATTGGCAATAACAGTTACTTATACTGTCACAGTGCAAGGTCTATATATGTTGAGTTTTCAGAACATGTCCAACATGTTTCACATATTTATAAGCATGCTTTGTTACTATTTTAAAGGCATACATGGATGTTCCCTTTAATAGCACTGTCAAGTGACTGTCAAGTGACAGTACCATATTCAATATTCAAACTGTGCCTTCCATAATCTACACTCTATCATAAGCCCATTTTTCTTTAATGAAGAAGCATTAACAATTTTCTTAAATAGTTATTTCCCTAACCTATGAAATTTTTTAAGAAATTAAAAAAAATTTTTTTAGTGTGTTTTATAAAATGTACAACAATATCTGTTGAATTTTGGAATGAACATTTTTACGTGCACCATGAATTGTGCGGAATGAAGGTGTGATATTGCGTTTATTACGTAGATTTCAATTCCACACTCATAAGCACATATTAAAAAATGTTTTTTCAAGGTTGATTATTTTATGATATAAGGGAGTTTTTCATTTAAATATCAAAGTAGCATATTTTCTCTTCCCGTGGGCCAATTGCAATGAAACTTAGCCTATATGTCACCTTAGGCTCAGCCAAATACAGCTGTGAAAACTCCATTTAAATTAATTGAGTAGTTTTTACATGACACATGCACAAACAAATAGACAAACAGACAACATTTTTTTTAACTATCTTGATGTGTTCTATTCTTACATCCCCCCCAGATTACTTTTTCACAAATATATTTAATGTACAGACACTCCAACTTTACAGTTTTATTATACAATATATATATTTTTTATAGCATAAATATTTTGTAATAAATAAAGTCTGTGAGAAAGCATTGATCACTTACACATACATTTATATAATAATGAGCAGTGCTCATATTGAAAATAAGAAACATGCATATGACCCAAATTTTAATATAATACATTTTATCCACAACACTGTGAAGAAAACAACAACAGCAAATCAACTAACTAACTAACAAACAAACAAAACATTCATTTACGTTTTGTTGGTATGGTCCAAAGTTGTGAAAACCTTAAAGTTGAAAATATTAATGAGTAGGTAAGTGGTCAATGTTGTCTAGGATGCACAATGCAATCTGTGTGTGGCTGTAAGGTTGTGAGATTGTGAGTGGCTACAGTATGTCTGTGGATGTTTGGAAGTGTGTAGTGTATCCTTACTACTACAACTACTACGCTCTCTCTCTCTAAAAGGTTTGTACTGTGATACAGTCTATGTGTCTGTGTGTTTCTATGTTTATCTTTGTGTATTTTATCCATCACTACTCTCGCTCTAACAAATTTGTACTGTCTGTGTGTGTGTGTGTGTGTGTGTGTGTGAGAGAGGGACTGCTATGCCTGAGGGGGCAGAAGTCTCCTGCTGTTTTATTTGATTAGTTCTGAGGGGCAAAAATACAGTTGACCTGCTGCTACTTGTCTAACTCCTACTTTACACTGTCTAGCTATCTCTCCATTTCTCACAGTATTTCTCATTTCCACTCACCGTCACTCTGATTCATCTTTTTTTTCACTCCAGTGCTCTTTTTATTCATGTTTTTATTCCCCTTTTTACTCTTCTAATCATTTTTCATTTTCTTTTTCTTATGACTTCCTTTGATTTTTCTCTGTATTTTTATGCCATCTTTTGTCTTCCTTCTTTTCTTACATTCCTTTCTTTGTTTTTCTTTTCTTATCCTATACCTTCACCCTGCTCCCTTTATTCCCACCACCTTTTTTGTTTTATTTTCTCCCCCTTTTTCCCCCCCCCCTTTTTTTTTTTTTTTTTTCCCCCCCCCCCCCCCCCCCATTTTCTCAACCTGTATTTTCTTTCATGTAGTCTCTCTTATGTTGCCTCTATTTTTATTACCCTGTATTTTCCTCCTGTTCACACTGTATTTGTTCCTTTTCTAATCCTGTCCTTTGTCTCAGGTATCTTGATTTTCCTTTTCCTTCCATGTCATCCTCTCCTTTTCATACCCTTCTGTTTCTCTCCTCTTTAGAAACTGTCTCTGTTTTTTCATATTCTTCTTTAAGTGGTTGTCATTTGATAACATATTTAACATACCTTGTCTTCCCTCTACTTTAACTGTGTTTATCTTCTTCTTAGGTGCCTCTGCTCCAGTCACTCAGAGTGTTTCTTGTTCCATGTGTGCATCTCATACCATGTCTCATGCTGCTCTGGAGATCCTGGAGGTTCAGCACATGAAGCAAACCGACATATACATCAAAGAGGATGTGGAAGATCTGCTTACCATTGCCTCTCTGGAGGAAGAGTTTAAATGCATGAGTGCTGAGCAAAACCTTTTAGTATCAGATAGACATTAAAACAATGGAAAATTGACAAATATTTATATATTTAAATTTTGTAACCATACAGGAACTTTTTAGCATGGTTAAATCAATGTTTGCAGTTTTATAAATCTAATATTAATTCTCTATATCAATATTACAGCTATATTAGAGCAATATTAAAGCTCTGCTCACTCTGTTGTAAAATGCATGCTCAACCCTAATGTAACTATTATTTACACATCTACAGTATACAACTAAACCTAGTTTTCCAGTTCATGTTAATTAGCTAGTTTTTTGGGGTAGTTATCATAAATACCCATTTAACAACAAGGCCTTTAGTAAGGCCTAGCATGGTGTCAGTGTTACAGGTAATTTTAATTTGGTGTTTTTAATAGGGGTGAGGTCATGGAACTCCATGAACAAAGCATGTGTTTATAAAGCCGGGAAAGCCTGATATTAGTCTGCCTATGAGAACAGCGTTGGTGTGGATAATGCTGCAATCTATGGTCGGAACAGGGCACATCCACACTTTGGGGATGTTCTTCTTTATCTTCGTTTCTTTTAACCCTTAAATCTCAAGTGCCCCCTTTTTTTTTCCTCAGTCATGTTTGTGTAGTTGAATAGCATGAAATAAAATTCAATTCATCATATTGCTGAGGTTGTGCTAGAAAAAAGGACACTCTATATTGTACAATCCTGACACCTCTATATATGTATTAAAACATAGTAATGCAAAAAATAGTAGACGTACTGGCTTCTGTTGAGGACACTAAACTTGCTGACTGTGGCTACAGCAGTAGCTTCACTGGGCCTATTGGTATTAACGGGCTTTCAGAAGTAGGTTGTAAGCAAGAATGGATGCTGCTCTCAGCACTCAGCTGGTTGACCTAATCACTCTAAGAGCAACCCACTTCCCAGCACAGCATAATGGTGCAGCAGATATGCTAACGATGTAGTACATACTATATGTGTAGTTCTAAATGGACCAAGAAATTTGGCATCCTTGGTCAGCTTACCTTTGACCTCGATTTTGGCTAAGTGGAGTGTGATTTAGCAGTACAAGATACTTGAACTTAAAAATACCTAAACTTAAAACCCCCTAATACAGTACATGTGACTTATGTCCATCATCCAATAGGCCAGACAAAAGGTAAATGTCCCACATCGCTCCTGCTTCACATGGGCCTTGTATGCCCTTGGGTGGAAATGTTTGCATATGTTGTTTACCCCATTATTTTAACCCAGTGCACTACACAGTTTATAAATTATTAAACATATTATTCATTTAGCAATCCTTGTTTGATCTAAAGATTATCTTAAATACTTAAAAACAAAGCTAAGTTTATATTTAGATATATTTAAACAATAATAATAAATAGGTATTTAAATCATCCATTTATTATTACTTAGCAAGGACAGAGCATAGAGTTTGTCTCATCTTAAATTACCACAAGATTGTTTTGGATAATCGTCTTTCATTCAAGATTTACATTAAGTCTCTTAAATTAGGTTTCTTTCAGATGAATAATGTAAATGTGCATGGCTAGCAAAAACACCTAAACATTCCCTCTGACCATTATTGTTTTGAAAACATTGGTATGTGTGGTTTTTCCAAAGCACACAGATGGCAGACACTGGTGTGTTACACATCATGCCTATGCTAAATCCAGAGTACCGGCATGCTTCTTAAAAGCAGACCCTGAAGCTGCTTAATACTGGATTGGCAGGTTCAGTATATATTACCAAGAATGAGTAAATGAAACATGCTGAGGGTGTCATCTATATGAAAATGCTTTGTAGTTCTGTCAACACTTGATAACTGTCAAGGTTTCCTGTCATTTGAATGAAATTCTTATCCACTATGAACTCATCAAGGAGTTTTTGGTGGAAGATGGCTGAATGTCTACAGTATTTATAGCAAAGACTACAGGGTGGGTGAAAATAAACTAGAAAATATTAAATGGCTGTAAAACTTGGCTGGATGACACAAACCTCATGAATGCCCTCCAAGAAGTCCAGATCTCACTCCCATGTATTTTTTTCCTGTGAGGCTACGCAAAGGAGGAGGTGTACTGGACAAAGCCTCACACACTGGAGGACTTGAAGGTAGGGATTCAGGAGGTTCTCAGCAATATCCAAAATTACTTCCTACAGAGACGGGCATTCCATCCCCGGCCATTTGCGAATGTTATAATTTAAAGATTTGCTTTCATTTTTATATGCAATAAAGTACATGTACATGTAAGAATTTGTTTTAATAAATCTGTATTAGAAATGTGGACTTTATTACCAATTTTTAATGCCTACCACAATTAAAAGTCTTGGTTTAACTTGAACATGGCTTGTAGTATCAGTTTCAATATTTTTTAGGCAGATTTGCATTTTTATTGGCTTAAATTGGTAAGGCACCTTCTTCAGCTGTTAAAATGGCATATGTTTTTATGTTTCTCACAGTTCCTACTTTTTATATTGTTTATATTACTGTATGCCTGCTACCTAAATCCAAATCGCTATAGGCATTAGCTAGGTTATGATTAAAAGCTGCAATTTTTTGGTTGTTTAACAAGAATCTAATAACTTAAACAAAAGTTAAAAAACAGTAAAAAATCTTGCCAAAATTACAAGTTTCAGATAGAGACACAAAATATGTTACATTGCAAGTATCAATAGCCATCTTTATCAATCTTCCCAATATATTTCTTTCTTCTTGTGTCTATTCCTCTGTCTCTGTTGCCATAGACTGCATATCCTCCCTGAGCTCAAGACAATCATAATCTTGCCCAAATCACAAGTTCCAAATATAGACACAGAACATGTTACAAGTTTTACTAGTCCTCTGATTGTGTTCCTCCATTTCTTATTTACCCAATCCCTTTCTTTCTTCTTGTGTCTATCCCTCTGTCTTCAAAATCTGCATACCCTTCCTGAGCTCAAGGCATCAGTTGAACAAATGCTTGTGAAACCATTTACTATGACAGGTTATGTATAATAGCATTAAGTGTTTTATTTTATGTATACAGGCTTAGAGATGTGTGTATTTCTCAAATTATGTGTCAAAAGGGGTATAAAATGTAAGCATCTTTTAATATATATGTCATAAATGGATTCAGGATTCAAATAATACAATTTTAGCCTTTTCTATCAAACAACATATCAGAGGATCCAAGATGGTGGTGCGGCAGTAGCATGCAGCGGCCACTCCGAAGCCAAAATGGTGCTACAGTAGGTAGACAACCAGAATGCCTATTACCACTGTGCTCACTGCCGTGGGAAAATGACAGCAGGAAAAATAAATCAGTTGCATTTCAAAGTCATTCGTGAAATTACCACCAGGTGGCGCAAAGTGACATTTTTCACTCGCCGCAGTTTATTAAGTCATAAAAAAGTCTTAACAATATGTTGTATCGAAGAAATACTACAGTGATTGTAATTTCCACATCTGAGAACTTTATAAAACAAAAATAAAAAATCTGAACCCGAGCTATTGATATTTATTGTATAATAATGAGTCAAAAAAACAAACATTGGTTAAATGTTTGGACAGACGATCAAGTTCACTAGCTGATAATTTTATTTGTACAAAGAATGAACTGTTATATAGCCTATCCCTGTTTGTATCTGTTTATTGTAATTTTAAAAAATACATTCAAAAATACATCAAACTTTAAATATAGAAATAACTGGTAAAATAAACTTTCACAATAAAACATTACAATAACTCAAAAAGGCGCCCCCCCAAAGAAAGCAGACCAAACATCAGTATGTCCCTCCCCCAAACAGCGCAGCAGTGAGCATTTACTTACATCTAAACTGAGTTGTTTACATAAATCACTGATCAATAGCTCATGATACATACATTTAAACAATTTATTCATACAGATGTTTTACATGAAAAGTTACAGGCTTGTTACTGAATGATTTATTCCGATAAAGAGCTGTATAAGCTCTTATAAGCTTAAATAAAAGTAGAGTCTTATAAAGGCTCTGTAGCTTATATAGTTTTACTATATAGTTTTTGCACATTAATCTGACAATGTTTTAATTTTATGGTCATTTAGTTTCATTTATTTCAGTTAATAAATCTATTACAAATTTAAAGAACATAAAATCTAAGATGAAACAAGGCCGTACACGCGTAGTTTTTCTAATTACACATAATAAAATCCAAAGGTTTACTGTGTTTACGTTGCTTAAATTCGATCCTAAAATTTTTTTATTTAATTTAAATGATAAATTTGTACTGTAATGTTAGTACTGTGATTATGATTTCGTTTAATTACAATGTTTCACTTAATTTTATCAGCAACTACGTGCGACTCTAGACGAGCTGCGGCTCATTAATCCAGGAGAGAATGAACTAAGGCCTGAGGTCTCAGTCTATAGTTATATAGCACCACTCAGCGGTAAAAGCCAGCAAACGCACAAACTCAAATGCTGTCGCCATGGGCCGCGACGGTAAAAGTAGAATACCGCTTGTCTACCTGTATGTTGTTTACTTTTTGTGTGAAGTGTGTTTATTTATTTTTTTTATTTTATTTTTTTGGTTTTTTTTTTTCCAATTTTCTCCCCAATATTAGTCGTAGCCAATTCCTCCCCGTCACTAGGGGGCTCC
>JAOVVA010231761.1:0-20363 GCA_028565275.1 Leiocassis micropogon | reverse complement strand
GTGTACATTAATGAGGGAAAAAAATTAACTTAAATGATTTTAGCAAATGGCTGCAATATAACAAAGAGTGAAAAATTAAAGGGAGTCTGAATACTTTCCGCCATAATATCATATGGACTAATTCCCATCCTTACTAATCAGGTTTAATCCATTATACTCATGGTTAAATATAAAAGGTCAAAATGGGACAAAGCAAACTTGAGCTAACTAAACCGTTTAAAGCAGGGTTCATTTAATCTTACTGAGCCTTGCTTATAAACCTTTTAATAACGTTGTTAATGTATTACCGATGTAAAGATGTAATACTGAATTTCTTTGCATATGTTAATAAAATCCAAACAATCGCAACATTACCAAGCACTTTTTCCAAACATTCAATGGTGCCCAAAACCTTAACTTAAGAGGTTTACAGAAAGCTAAAAATGGATAGATGATGAAAAAGCACGTCTTTAGCACAGCTCCCACCTTTAACGTCCAGCAAAGCAGCTCAGCCACTGCAGCGACACACGTTCTAACCACTTCCTCCTTAGAGAGGCCGTTAATCCATTTTGCACAAACTGTAAAGGTCTTATTTGCATTGGAATCACTTTCTTCTACAGTAAGTTCTATGATTACCATAAAAGGACTTAGTGCTACTCAGTGCCCTAATAATCAGATAACTAATAAACTCATTTGAAGCTTGTTGACCAAGTAAAAAAAATCAAAGCAATTTTTTCACATTTTGACATATTTTCAAGCAAAAATGGCGACTGAAATTAATTAACTTCCACTCGTTATTACTCGTTATGCTCGTTATTACGGTACTGTAATGTTTATATTATAAAACATCCTATTTATATCAAGCAAAACATAATGGGATGTATAAGTCACATTTCATAATTGTAACACACTCATCCCCTGGGGAATTCGAGCATACAACGTTACTAATTATAGGCTTACGTGTAGCCCTGGAAGTTACAGGATCGGGCTGAGTGCTACAGCATGCTCCTTCTCTTCTGTCCATCACCTGTAGAGCAATAACGAATCCTAGCAACGAGTCAGATCTGCCGTTTTGTCCTGCTTTGATGATGATGATGTCCCTGGATGTCCACTTCTTCCTCATCAGCTGTTATTAAAACTATCTCTCTCTCTCTCTTTCTCTCTCTGGCTCTCACCAAACTCACATCCTGTTTGAACGCTGCACCCTTCCTCATTCTTCAGCCTCGGCTCAGAAACCCAAACACTCCAGTGAAGACAGCTACATCCGATACCCCGTCCCCCGTCACTCCCTCCTCAATGTTTTACGGTGCACCAGTTCTCCAGACTGGACTCTATCTGATGCGAATCACGACACGCTATATCAGCTCACCTCAAGAGAAAGTCAGACCTCCTTCTGAACAAAGACAAAAAAAATCTTGCTGCATCTTGAGAAAACCAGACCTACATCAATGTCACTCACTGCGCCAAATGTAATATGTACTGTAAGACGTCCAGGATTAAATTGTTTCTGAGTAAACCGCACATTAGGCTGCGGTCGCGCTTTCCGTTTCTTAATTTCATCAGTCAGGCCGTTACTCCTTGGAAAGGCTCAACAGCAGATCCATCAGCCTGAAGCCATCACCATATCCACCCCCATTAATTCAACGTCTGCTTGATTTTAATTTCCTTTGAACCGTATCATCTCATCTCATCTTAACCTACATGCTGAGACCGGATAACGACTTGCTCCGAGTCTGTCTACTTACGGCAAGTTCCATTAAAACTCTGCAACAGAGTGCAAGCCACTTTGAGTTTTATTTTTGTACTTTCACTTATTCAGAACGACCCTCAGTACTGACCACACATCATCATTATCATCATCATCATGGTAAATAAGGCACAATATGAAAAAAACAAATCAAATAGAAATCAACCGGAAAATCAAGCCCTTTCTGTAGAATAGCACGCTGACTTTTTCCTGAGCTGTTAAGGATTCGCATTTCCTCTGCATGGAGTTTACTGAGGGACTCAGTCATCACATGCGTGGGCTTTTTCTATTAAACACTCAACAACAATGGGGTCTGTTATTGTTCTAATCAAGGCACGTCCCTCAGACAGGAAGACGGAGAGAACAGCGCTGAAGTGATCAAAGGGACGCGATACGATATGCGATGCAAAAATGTCTTGTTTGATTCATTAAGACAAATTAATCTCTAACAAGTTAAAATAAAAAAGTGGAAAATAGAAAAACTTTTCCTCCCTCTTTAATACAAAATTTTTTTTTGCTCTACAAAGTATCATTAAGATGATCAGAACTGCACCCCGCACCCTGACATTAATAACGACTATGAACTAGACTTCAAATTCGAGACTTATTTTCGTGTTTCGTTTGAACCTATTCAGTTACACGAGTCATTCATCCGAATGTGTAGCCGCACACAATGGCATAACCATGTAACATAAATGATTAACCCCCGAAAGACATCATTCATACTCTGATCCGAGGAACATGAGAGCAGCCGTACGGATTTGTTCATTTAAATCTTCCATTTGACTGAAACGATTTACTGACTTATGACCTATAAACAAGTGTTTATTTACAATAAATCTGTTTTATTTTTATTTTTCATTGTTGTTGTTTTTGCTGTTGTGGTAATTTTATGTTTTGCAGATGACTCAATGATTGATTTTCATTTATTACAGCGGTGAATTGCATTTTCTTGCTGCCAAAAACATTTATTAAAAAAAATAGGGTCAAACCTGTGGAGAGTGAAAAATGAATACAAAGAGTCTTTAAATAAATACTTAAAAATTTTAATTGAAAGAATTAAATGTAATTATTAAATTAATTGTCGAAATTGACACAAGTATTTAAAAGTAATTTATTTACCTGCTATTTAAATGTTTTATTTAATGATTCATTTAATGATTAATTTCATGAATAAGGAATTAATTGTATTATATATTTAATTATATAATTAAATTTATCATTAAATAAAAATAATGAAAAAATTAAATAAAAAAACAAAACAAATATTAAAATGCATGAGGGAAATAAATAAATAAATAAATAAATAACCTTAAACAATTAACAAAATAATTAAACATATTTTTCTATTTATATTATATATATACAGAACATAATATATATTATATTTACATATGTATTGTTTATTATTATAATTATAAACTGAGAAATAAATAAGTAAATAAAAAACATGAACAAAAAAAATTTAATAAACAAATCATGGAATAATCAGTTAAATAAAAACTAAACAAATTAAATAAATACGTTTGTACATTTGTAAACACAAAGCTTGAGAAAAATAAATCATGAAATGTTGTTGTTAGTCTTTCGGCTGCTCCCGGCAAGGGCTCGCCACAGCGGAATATCCGGTCCACACAACAACATGAAATACATAATTAAATAAAAAACTTAACAAATAGTAAAACATCATGAAATAAATAAATAAATAACTAAATAATGAAATAAATCATTAAATAAACACTGAACAAATCCTTAAATAAACAATGAATAAAAAGTAAACAAATTAAATAAATAAATAAATACTGAAACATATTGTAAAACAAACAAATAAAAATTTTATAAGTAATGAAAAACATAATTAAATAAAAAACTAAAGAAATAATTATATAACCACTTAAAACATATCATTTTATAAATAAACGAATGAATGAATAAATAAATGAAAAAAAACAATGAAAAATAATTAAGCATATAAACAATAAATAAATAACTTATGACTACTTTTTTTAAACTTAACAATAAATTTTTTAAATAAATAATTTAAATGAAACATTTAAACATTAATTAAATCAGATGTCCATTTTAGCATTTAACTATTTAATAAAAAATATATACTTACATATTTTATTTAATAAATTAATTCTACTTATTAATTATTTATTTAATGACCTATTTATTCATTCATTTATTTAATTATTTGCACAATCTTTGAATAGATGCTGCGTTTGACACAACTGTTCCTTCAAGCCATTTCTTCATAAGCAGCATTACGACTACTGTACTGTTGCACTTCTGTTACACGTCCTGTTTCTTCCAGTCAGGTCTGAGCGCACTATTAAACATTTATACCGCTTTCATCTGCAGGAGAAACATTATAGACGGCGCGGGGAACATGCTGAGGCGAGTCTGACATTGTAACAGAGGCCATTACGACTCCATTAGACTTCGGCTCACATCTCATGGCAGCTAATAACTATTAAACGGGTCTACATCCATCCGTATTAATGTTCAGACATACTGTACGCAGTTAGGAGATGGTGAATGATCTACTGTAATACACGAGGAACTGACACCCTACTGGAATAAGGAGTTATATCGTGACAAATATGGAATAAATGCAGTAGTTACTTGGAGATGAAACAGGTTTGATTACTGCACTGGATCCTGAAAACAGACTACAATCACATGATGTTTAGTCAACTAGTGCTGAAAGTTTCCTTCTAACTTCATGTAGTAATCTCTTGAATAAGGCGATGGAACTATTATTATTATTATTATTATTATTATTAATTCCAAACGCTCTTCATCGGAGCAACTCAGGAGGCATGTTCAGTCGAAACAGACAAAGCAACAAGGAATTCTGACATACAGTAGCAGATACTGTAAGATCAGGCTTTATTATTAAACGGCAGTGATGGAGATCTGCAGAGGAAAAGCTGCCAACTATAGATCGAGTTAAAGAATTACTGTGTAATCAAAAGTCTTTGAGTAAACTGGAAGAAGTGCAGAGCTAGGAGCAAACGGGCTGACAGATGGTGTCCATAAAAAAGAAGAACGGCAACGCACTCCATTCCAGCGTCGAGTTTATTAGCCGAACACACTGAATGGGTTAGTGCTTAAACGCTCGATCGCTAAATGTGACACATTCGTTTCTCCATTCTCCAAAGTACTACTACTACTAATAACAATATAGTGGTTCTGCTGGTTCTCCTAGCATTTGCAGCTTCATTGTACACCACGCTAACAGCACTACTAGCACTACTGCTCAGCAGCGATCCACAGTGACATGCTAGTTTGTTGTTCTCGTTTACGGCTTTTTAATGTCAGCGATGTGATTACTGTTTTACTGACGGTGTAAAATGTTTTTTTACGGGGATCATTCGCAAAATTACAAGAAGCTCAAAAGCAGTGCTAACAAAACGATAACAAAAACAACCAACCTGAAACCATTTTGACCGGATGGACTTTCGGCAGATCCATGTTGGTTATCTTCTGTTTTGTTGTTTTTGCTGTCTTAGAATATCATTATATTCACATATTAGGACATCAAATGTATTAATATAGTATCTTTGGTATTTTGGTCCGTCCACATGCCATCCGGCGATGATGCTCCCCACCCTGGAGAGATATCCGTCGTTTCTGTGGCAGTTACTTAAGGGGTCAGGTCACACACTACGAGAAATGTGGGAACGCCACTTATCTAGCCTAAGCTTTAGACTGTGGAAGGAAACTGTAGAAAAGGAGTACCCAGAGGAAACCCACCAAGCACGGGGAGAGCATGCAAACACACATTCCAACATGGGAATCGAACACGGACCCTGGAGGTGCAAGGCGAAAATCGCTAACCACTACGCCACCGTGTATTAATACGGATTTATCACTAAGTTTGTCACCTAAAGACCTCCCGGCCAATCGGAAATGAGTATTTCGTTTGTTGTAATGTGAATTTTTATGCTGTAATATCGATATCAATTTAATTACAGATTATTGATCAGGTTACTTGGTAAAAAAAAATAAATAAAGAAATAAAAAACAAACAGAGAAAGTAAAAAAAAGCCAAAAAAAAAGCAATGAGTGGCACAAGATGACACTTGTCAGAGAGAGAGAGAGAGACACACACATGCATACATGAACGCGCACGCATGATGCGCACACGTGAACGCGCACCGTCCCAGTCCATTGCACTCTGTATAATTAGACACACATTAAATCAACAGGAACTGCGAATAAATTTCAGTAGCTTTAAAATAAACAGGTGACTTACTGTCTGCAGCCATTGTTGAGATCCAGTATAAATATATATATATATATTATTCACTTAGATCTTCTCAGCAGTTTCATAAGGAGGTGTTTTTTCTTAATATGCATAAGAAGAATGATGTAGTGTGTGTGTGTGTGTGTGTGTGTGTGTGTATAAAAGAAAGAGAGAGAGAGAGAGAGAGAGAACCCCAGCCTGAGCTCGCGCCTCTCCCGCACTCCGGGTTTTATCATTGCAGCAGATGCGCTGGGATTTTTTTCTCTCTCTAACAATGACGCGGTGCGCGCATACCACCTCCACTGCGCATGCGCAAAACGCTGTCCACCCGTGCAGCTCCACGTGCTCGGGTTTACCTCTGCTATGCAGCACTGGTGAAGGTTTAATCATCATCATCATCATAAAGTTCAGACTTCTGTTGTTCAGTCAGACTGTTTCTCCTTGTTTAATCATCTGTACAAATAAAAGAGAGGTTTTGTCTGTACATTGGCCAGAACTCAGAGCTCCTTCAATGATATCTATATAATATATACATTTCATATACTTTTGAAATTATATTATATATTATTATAATTTTGTTTTAGATTATGTAAAAACATTACGCAAAACTTACTGGACAGAATTTAATGAAACTTTGGCAGTCCAACTTCTGTGGTCCAACTAGGAACCGTGGAGGCCAGCGGCGACTATTGTATTTATTCCCATTTGTCCGACCGTGGTAGGACCTCTGGTCAACACTCACACACTCATTCACACATTACAGGCAATTTAGGAACGACAATTAACCTAATCTGTATGTTTTTAGACTGTGAGAGGAAACCAGAGAACCTGGAGCAAACCCACCAAGCACGGGGAGAACATGCAAACTCCATGCACACAGTCCCGAGATGGGAATCGAACCCATGACCTGGAAATGCAACGCAACAGTGCTAACCTCTAAACCACCGTGCAGCCATTTTAGGTTTCTGCCATCATTTAAATCTGGGCCATAAATGAAATCAAAATGTTGAGTAGAAGTGAACACATGCACGACACAGCATGCCTTACTCCAAATAAAGGAAAGCACACTATGAAAACTGAATGATCAATGTATGCTTATTCTACCTTGTAATAAGTTTGTAATCAGTTTGCATCATGTTCCGAAACTGTGCTGCTAATAAAAAGCGGTACTTTGAAGCGTCACTATTAGATTTAAAAAACGGGTCGTTAGAGTTGACATATCCGCAGCAGTCTGGGGTGAGAGCACCCTGTTATGTGCTAAAAACAAAATGTTGAGTAGAACATGAGCAGTTATGCGCCAGATTTTATCACAACATATCAGAAAACTGTCTGGACAGAATTTAATGAAACTTTTGCAGTACTTAGGATTCTGCCAATCAAAAAACTTGCTCAATGTTAAGAAATAACAGGGCTGAAGTGGTATATGTGAATTTTAACATGCTGGAGTCATTTTCAAAGAAACCTGAATCTTTATCTGATCTACTTTTTTTATTTTTAATCTGATTCACTCTCCGATTACCGAACAGGAAATGTATTTGGCTGATGACGAGAGTACAACTTAGCATATACAAGGTGTAAACATAAACTCTCTCTCATTGATTGTAATAAGATTAAATGACATTGGATTCATAATCTTGCCGTGAACTTGGCACATTTTGTACAATTTTCTATTATTTAGCCACTAATCCAGTGAAAATCAATACCATAATATAATGTCACAGCAATCAAAAATGTTTAAATTACAGTTTTAAAAAAATGAAGGGGTTCATCTTTGTTGCAGGGAGACATATACAGTAAGGGCATATATGTGCAGGGAGACATATACAATCAACCTGAAATAATGTCACTGATTATATTAAAGATGATCAGCTTATTTTTAGCTTTAACCTTTTAACTTTTTCTACAAATTATTTTTCCGTCAACAATGGCTACTTCAACTAGTTATAATAATACATTAGTCGGTTGATCTTAAAACTAATCTAAAACAAAAAAAAAAAGATAAAAGACAATCATATACGTTCAGAACTTGTTCAGAAGGAAAAGTGAGTCAATTACAATCTGTATGAAGATGTGACTCTCACAATCGATGCGCCCCAAATGTGCTGGTTCGTCTAACCACATTATCGTCTCCTCCTTCTGCTGCCTGATTAAATTCCATCATGTCCAAGCTGTAACATCGAATCAATATCAAGTGCAAAATAACAATATTAAACTTCAACACTGGGTGTGTTCGATGAAGTGTTTGCGCCTGCACACTCTCATATCAATCTGTAAACTGTATCAGGCAAAAAAAAATATCTGGGAAACCTCTAAAAGCATTTTTTTTTTATGCAAACGATGTCAAGGAGCAACAAAAACGATATATTACAGCAACATTTTGACATGAACATGTGTATAGAAAAATACTTGTATAAAAGCATTAACTTATAAATCTTTTGAACATCAGTCAGTAGTCTTGATATTTACAGGGCATCTCAATAAAATTAAGAGTTACATTTCTTTCGTGAAAAAGTGAAACTCATTCTAGATTCTTTGGATGTAAAGTGAAATTTTTGAAAATATTTTGAGATACTGGATTATTGATTTTCATGAGCCCAGTGAAATTGAAATTAAAACAGCTTATAATATTTGACATTACATGTAATCTAGAATATATGACAGTTTCACATTTTAACTTAAATTACAAAAGAAATGAATCTTTTTCACAATGTTTTAATGATGAGATGCACTGTATGTACATGCTTTTATTATTATGATTAAACGATGTAAGAATTGGTGGTAATATGTGAATGAGGTAAAAATTATACACTTAAAATAAAAGCCCATTTCTTTGTGTAATAAAAGAAGCTTTAGAAGTCCTGTCTTGGTTTAAAATTATTTACAGAATCAGATGGTTAACGTAGTTAAGATGTGGCTGTTATTTCTTTAACACGTATAAACATAAAAAAAAGAAAAGAAAAACAAGGGAAAAAAAGCAACTATATTTTCCATATATTTTGAGGTATGATCCACTTTGGGTGTCATATCTAAATAAAATCTATAATAAAACCTGTCCTCATTAAACATATCTGTGGTATTTTCAGACCTCCAATCAGAAGAGACAAGGCCATGCAATCAAGTGTAAGACTTAAAAGTCTGATCAAACACACCTATTGCCAAGAGAATCGCTAATCCCAGACAACTTGTCACAAGACCACAAAATTAGCGATGATTTGTCCCAAATCAGTCTAATATATAATTCTGTCCAATCAGAGAAGCCTTGTTACAATCCCATTCAAACAAACTCGACCTATTACAAGTCTGTTGTCTAATCAGACACAAATTGTCACAAGCTAATACAATCAGATATCCCCTGCTACATGTCTGTTCAGTCACAATCCCGTCCAATCAGACCTGACTTGTTACAACCCTGTCCAAACAGGAGAGCTCTGTGACAAGCATGTCCAATCACACACAACCTGTTATAAGTCAGTCCAGTGAGACAGGAGCTTTCTCAAAGTGATTATATCAGACATAGAAAGTTAAAAGCCAGTCTGATCAAATACCACTTGGTCTGAGTCAATCAAAAAACCGGTCCCAATAGGACATATAGGATTGGCCAAGCTTGTGCCGAGCTGCGTTTATTTGGACAAGCTTGGCCAATCCTATATGTCCAGTCTCTAGCTCGTCCAATTAAACACAACTCCTCAAATTAGATATGTCCCTATATGAGTGTGTCTAATCTGACCCGTCTCATAATACATCTGTAAAATGAGACACGACCCATTAGCGCTTGGTACGGCTGCGGTCTTCCCAGATGAATCTTCTCTTCTTTTTTTCTAATTAGCAGAGGAGACAAAACACACACACACACACACACACACACACAGGGTCAGTCACAATACAAGCAAAAACTTTATATGATCTACTGAGATGATCCTGCTGTCTGATGTGCTTCACCTTCAGTCTTCTCTCCCTCCACCGCAGTGAGGCACCATAACTTGGTTGCGCTCTGCAGCTCCGCCTTCTGACTTCCTATTGGACGAGAAAACTGTCAATCAGCATCCTGAAGTCATTTTAGAGCTCCAACACAGATATAGTGATGGTCATACTGCTCTGTTTGTGCATGCTGCTGTTCAGTCTCTCGGTGTAACACAATAGAGTGGCGGTTGGAGGTTAACACCATAATTATTGGCACCCTACGTCAAAATTAAGTGTTTTGAAGCTTCCTCATTCTCTCTCTTTCCCCAAAAATAAAATAGTTTTCCCCCCCAAAATTATTATTTTTTTGAGTGTAGCATAAGAATAAACAATTTAATCACAGCTACATTTTTTGCTGGCGCCAATTGTAAACATTTTACACTGATCACAACTTTAACGATAATATCTTTATTTTTATTATTATTATTATTACTCCTAACATTAATATACTGTGTGTGTGTTGTTTATTCCTCCTCTTACTTACCCTGGGTCATGAAGCGTAAGGTGGTGCGAGCTTTAAGAGACGGTGGCCTCTTGAACCGGGCGACTTGCTGCGTGAACTCGGTGTCCTGAACCGCTGACGTCAGCTCGACCTGTCTGTGACGCCGAGACCTCAGAGCCTGACGCACAAACACGTTACAATCTCTCAAAGACAGGTGTGTGATTTATTTTCCTCGACTGATTTCAATGAAGCGACAGAGGTCTGAACAGACAAATTGTTATTTATTCACTGAAACATATTTTTGAAAATTACTTCCTGTTTTAGTTTCAATAAGTTTGAGCCCAGAGACTAAAACATAATAGATGAAACAATGAATTTTTTTTCATGATTTTCACTCATTTTTAAATCAGTAAAAAGACATTCTTTTAAATTTAAAGACAATTGGCGAATTGGATGCAGAATAAAATAAAATAAAATAAAAAAAAAGCTTTATAAAATATTAGGTTTGGAGCTATATCTAAAATAAAATTAAAATGAAAGTAAAAATATATAAAAAGTACAATTTTAAAAAATCACTTGTGAGTATCTAGCATTTTTTTCTGCATGAATATATATACAATTATACTGAGGTAAAAAATAACAGAATGTCTTATGATTAATCTTCTATGAATTATTATTTTTTTTTACTTTTCCCTTTTTCTTCCCAATTCTTGCTTGTTGCTTAGTTGTTGTATAATATGTGAACTGGATGCTGTAACGATACATTTCCCATTGGGATTATTGAAGTATTACTTTTTTTATTATTGATATATTACTCTTTTATATATATATATATATTCTCAGCCTGGTCTTTCAACACTCGACTATGAACTGTGCTGTAAAATGTTATAATACGATTCGTCTGGCTTCTAAATGCAACTGGTGTGTGTATGAGATCAGCGTCTTTATGATACACACCTCCACAGCCTGCCCGTAAGACCTGGATTTGATGGAGGCCAGGAGCTGAGCTCTGCGAGAACTCTGCAAGAGAGAAACACAGTTTAGAGGTGGAGGAGCTAACGGCACCGTCTGGACAAACATGTATACTGCGCGTACACCACACCATCAGGGACATTCATTTGAAGAAATGTTTCTCAATTTGGTCATGTGTTGAAAATTTCTGGTAAATGAAGGTGTAAAAACAATTGACATTTACAGAAGCCTTCAAGCACATCACAGTGATGAGACTCTTATCTGCAGTAAAACATTTTATAGAAGTCTGTAAATCAGAGAATGACGATCCTGGCCGAGGTGGCTCGGAGCCCACAGCAGTCGTCTCTGTGAACATTCAGTGAGTGGAACGTCTGATCCTCGAAAAATCGACAGATAATTTGTCGCCATCATGAGATGAAGAAAAGACGTGTGCACACACAATCATTCAACAACACCTCTTGCATATTACAGGATCTTGGCTGGGATTTATTGCCACATCCCCTGTACATTCCTGACCTCGCACCAAGCTATTTCTACAGTTTTTTGGGCCATTAAAGGAGTTCCTGAGAGGCCAGGGTTTCAGACATGAAGCAGGCAATCTGAGCAAACTTTCTAAGCACTAGTGAAACACTGGGATAAGTGCATTAGTGTAGCAGGAGATTATATAGAGAAATAAAGGGAGTTTTTACTCTCATAGCTGTGTTCTGTTATTCTGAACTGTTATCAAAAATCCCGCTTTGACTCAAATGCCCTTTGTATCATTTTATTTTTTTCCCCCCTTACCTCATCCTGACTTGATGTTCCCTCTCCTGCATCTCGGTCACTCTGACTTTCAAATTCCTAAAGAGAGAGAGAGAGAGAGAGAGAGAGAGACACACACACACACACACACACACACACACACACACACACACACACAGGATCTGGCGTCAACCCAGAACAACAGGACTAACACAAAAGCACTCAGCTGCAGTGTGTGTTCTGTGCGTCACACACTGGTCGAACACTTACAGCCTGGTTCTGCTGCCAGCTGTAGTACGTGAGAACGGCACTGCGAAGTTTGGGCGCTAGGTTCTGTTTGATCAGATTCAGGTCGGACTGAGGGGGCTGCGACAGGACGGCCTTCTTGAGCCCTTCGTAGTGCTCGTGGATGTTCGCCAGCTCCTGGAAACCGCACATAAAAAAAGTGCTTAAGGAACTGTTATCTTCATATGTATTATCCTGTAAAGTGTAAAACCCGAGCCTGCTGATCTACACGTGGGCGTGTTCAATACGGGCGAACGCTGGGAGTCTGCCCGGGAGTCTCACCTCGAGCTCGTCGGTGCCGATGAGCTCCTGAGGTCGGGATGGCCGATCCACGAACGACTCGCACAGCTGCTTCCTCCTGTCCACCATCTTCTTCTTCACCTGATAGGACAGCTGTGTCGAAAAACAGACAGGAAATACAGATGTGTTACACAAGTGCAGCAGATTCAGTTGATACGCTCAAGGTACAGTATATAGACAAGGCTAGCAAATTTACTTTTAGCCCACTGGAGGTCGAGATATATACGGTACTGTTCTAAATTACTGACACCCTAACTTCTTCATATTAAATAATATTAAATGAAGTAGATTAAATTAAAGAAATGGGAACAAATGTCATCATCTGCACCTGGAGAACTCTTCCTTAAAACTACTTTAAAATATGAGAAAGTCTGACTCTTTGGAAGCAAAATACGAAAAAATAAGGAGGGGGTCAAGACTTTTGCACATTATTATAATTATATTTCAACCTAAATTGAGACACTTAGGACACAGTCAGCTGTAAACGTGAACTGAACTTTTACTCTAGAGCTGAATTGTCATTGACGATTGGGACGATGGGTTTCATCAAAATCAGGTACCTGGAGAGAAAATGTCACAAAATGTTTTTTTTCGAGTTTAAAAAAATATACATATATATATATATATATATATATTAAACTGACCGTGTCAGGCATGGCGGTGAAGCAGAAGGCTTTGTCACATAGCAGCTTCCTGAGGATGTACACCACGTCATAGTGCTGCGCGTTCGCAGCGTCCTGCTGGAAGCGTACCAGATCTTCCCAGTCCTTTAGAGCCACACGGATCTGCACAACGACATGTCGTCATACAAACAAGCAAAGGCAATCTGTACGGTCCATAACTAATACATTGTTTAAAAAAATATTAATATTTCTTAATATAGCTCATATTTCTAGATCAGGAGGCTGTACCCGCTCTTTAGGAGTGTTGCACTGAGTGCTGTAGAGACCATAGAGCAGGTAAAGACTCCCGACACGGATCTGGAAGGAATACGGAGGGAGCAGATACGGAGCCACTGTAGACAGAGCCAACCGCGTGAAGACCTTCTTCTCACTCGGCTCCAAGATACCACTGAGAGAAAGAGAGAGAGAAGAGACACACGATGCTTTAACACTCAAGTCGGTAGCTGACTTCATTTTATTTCCACATAACGTTACTGAGTCTAGACGAGAACAACTGATCAACCCCAGATCATAACACTGTCTCCAGAGGCTTGAACAGTGGACACTATGCATGATGGGTGCATCACTTCCCTTCTTACCCTGACACGCCCATCGCTCTGAAATAGTGTCAGCCTGGACTCAACAGGTCACATGACCTTTTCCCATCGCTCCAAAGTCCAGTCTTTATGTTCCCTAACAAACTGAAGTCTTTTTTCTCCCTGATGAGTCTCTTAATGAGTGGTTTTCTAACAGACACAAAGCTGTTTAGTCCCGATCCTGCAAGATCTCATCACACTGTGTGTGTGTGTGGAAATGCTCTGAGCCAATTTTCAGATAGTGTCATGCATCACCATTTTCCATAAATTAATTTTTCATAAGACTGTTCCCGATCCATGCTTTGTTTTTTGCATATACATTTACAATTTTATCAGTTAAAAAGTACAATTTCATGCCGTTTTCTTTCAATGATCTTAATTGTTAGTCAGATGAAACTTGGCCAAGTTAGATTTCACATGAAGAGACATAAACCTGAAAAAGTGTACTATTCTAAATGCAAAGTTGTTATGGTATTGCAAACATGAATGTGACATGGTTACGGACACTACAGATTTTTTTTTTTGCTTTTTAAGCTTTTACCAAAAAACAATTTAAAGCAACAATTTTTACAGATCATATGCTTCTAGAATCTTACACCAATTTTAGGATCAATACTCAAAGAAATATAAGAATAACGTGCATTTTAAATGATTATTGTCCGAAATGAGACAGGAGCACATTTAAAATCATCTCTCCAAAACAGCAGAAGTTAGCAACTTGAGAAGCAGGATTGGTCACGTCCAAGTTGCATAAACTTGAGAAGTAGCTTCTTTGGCTCACACGTTTTCTGTATATTTCCCCGTACACATTTCTTCCACAACGTTGACAGTTCAGCACCATCATCCCAGATTTGGATAATGTGTCGAAGGCTTCTTAACCCGGTTCCGATCATTTTAAATCTCCTCAGGTGATGTCTTTGTCTTGAGCAGCCCAATAATTTGACCCTCCTCTGAAATGCACTAAAACAGGGTATTTCGACTGTATTTGAAAGTCGCCACCATTTTCAGTTGTAACACTGAATTCTGTCATGACATGAGAACATGACCAACACGGCTAAAGGTAGCATTGGTGCTAATATTGCTTATGGTTGCTTTAATTTCAGCTCCTCACTCGTTATAACAGTTTTTCTTCTATTTAACCATATCATCCTGTAGGTAAATCAAACCTACACAAGCAGAAACGCACTATTTTGTACATTTAATCTCAGAAAAATGTGTTTATGTTGATGATTTAAGGTAGAAGGTTTGATTTGTTAATCAAACGATTTGCACAGCTCGACTTACTAAGATATACTGGAGAATTTCATTCTTCTCCAGATGGCCGAAAACTCCTCGAAGCGCACAGACGACGTGGCCTGAAACCGTCCGAGTAAATCCTCACAGTCCGTCTTCAGAGTCTGTTTAAAATGATCCATTTTACATCGTCATGGAAACGCGATCACCCCGGAAGTCCGCATGAGCCGCGTGTTTCTTCTTCGCTGTTTGAGCGGATGACGAATGTTAACCGACTTGAGTGTTGTACCGCCATCTGGTGGCCTAATAAAAAAAGCACACCTTGAGTCATTGCATCATACCCAGAGTATTTTAGCCATTTTTAATATAAACATAAATAAGGCTCAGGCTCAGGATTGTGTAGAATGAATTTTTTACTTTTTTTTTTATTTTTTTAGCACAACCATCATTAGTGACATTTAACCGACTATGCAAACATGACTGAGCAGAAAGTTACTGCATGATGGTTTTATCATCAACTGCTGTTGTTAATGCATGTTGAAAAAAACATCAATAACCTTTATCCCAAGTATTCACATCAATGTTAATGCAGCGGAGCTTGCAGAAAGCATGGTGTTTGTCTTTGCTGCTTTTGCTAGCAAACGGGTTTCTGAACACCGCATAGATTTTTTTTGTCAACATATACTGTATTTCTTTCCAACACTAATTCGTGCAGCAGTATTTACTCTTGTAGGCAGAGGTTTGTGATGATCAGGGCTCAATTTAAGGGGGGGGTGATGGCATCTCCCTGCTGAAAGAAATGACAAAAATCATCCCCACTGTAAAACAACCACCCCCTTATCATCCACTTCAGATTAATAATGCTGTGTATCATGTAAAATTTGTCATAAAAATTAAATATTTAAACTCTCTACGTATGATCATCTATACGAACTATAAATAACAGCGATTAGCCAATTCTGACATATTCCAAAAAGAAGGGGACCAAAGGTGTGATACATACACACAAATCCTCTCAATGAAAGATTCAGTTTAACACGGAAGTTTTAAAAATGACTGATATTATAAAAGAGGAGTTCTTTACCCAGTTTGTGTAATTTCATTCTCAATTTAATGAAGAGGTTTTGTTTTTTTCATTAGACTTTGTAGCTTCACCTACATGCTTGGGTGCAAAAGGGTCAAAAATAAATGTTCAAACGAGAGAAAGTAAGAGAAACTGGTGCGTAGTCATATAAAACTACAATACTATTCAATTATTTTATTACTATTGTTTATGTAGATTTTTAGAATCTCTTATAATCCTCCCAAGATGAAAGCCATGGAAAGGATCAAATGATCCCAGATAGCACTGCTTTGTTGGCCCAACGTCAGCAAAATTTTGGTAACCTTTTGTGAGTGCTCCAATGTCGGGCCAAGGTTGGGCAAATGGCAGTGCATATACGTTGGGCCCATGTTGGCATCAGTGGTTGGCCCAATGTCTGGTTGGCCCAACGTTGGTCTATTGGTGGGGGCAAAGATAGGTTGGCCCAACATTGATTCAGTAGATAATGCCAAGGTTGAAAATTGGAAATCTTAAATGTAATTATATTGCTTTAGCTTTGTGCAGTAGGCTCTCTCAATGATGCCATCACATCAGTAGATTATATGAGGTTTGGTTACCAATATAGTACATAAATAACATTGAAAGAACTATATCTGTAACTCAGTGGACCCTTAATAACATCCCAAGTTTTTAAATTCATTTTCTTAGGTTTTCTAAAATGATAAATATTAAATTCATTGTACTTTTGTTCAACTGTGAACACTGTCAAACAGGTCACTAGATGGCGCTTATAGCTGGGAGGAATCTATAACCATACTGGTTAGAACCATACTGTAGGGGTTGTTACCATAGTAAGTGCCAGAAAAGTTAAAGGGCTAATATACAGTACATATTGTTTTAGGGCACTATATTTTTGTATGTTTATGCTGTTGTCGAATATATGTACTAAGGTAGTCGGCATGTGAAACATTGACATAAACATAGAAAAACGTGTGTGCTGTAAAACTGGAACTGAATGAAGCCAAGAGGAACTTCATCAGTCACTGCATTTGAAAGTTTTAGTTTAGATGAACACAGCTGGCGGCATTTTACTGCTAATTCATATTAATACATGAACAACATTTAAGCCAATGTCAGTCTGACTCCTAAATAAAATTCTCCGAACATTCCTCAGGCAGATTATAATTTTTATTCAGATTTTACCATGGTATAGGTACCATGGCAGTCCCAGCGACACCTCCACCATGGTATACAGCACCATGGTAATGTTAAAAGTTCAAACATACGATAGTGTGGCATTTGTACAGCAAATAGGTACTGTCAAAAATACCATGGTGCTGTATACTATGGTGGAGGTGTCGTTGGGACTGCCATGGTATCTATACCATGGTATTTTTGACAGTACCTATTTGCTGATGCAGTACAAATACCACACCATCGTATGTTTGAACTCTTAACATTACATACAGTAATATGGCACTATAATATGTACTACCACATCTATTATGGTTCAGTATCTTCCAACATTATGGAATATATTAACATTACTATTAATGAAAAACATATTTCAGTATACAGTACATGAATGGATAAACACATTATGAACAAATCGGTTTGTATCCAACTTAATAAATGAGCCATTTTTAGCAAAACTTATAGCTCTGAAATTTATTTGAAAAAATAGTCATGATGTCATCCAATGAGATATGCCAGTGAAATATATACTTTTAATGTTTCATTGTTTCGTTTCTGTTAAAATGAAGCAGATTATTTTTTCCCCTTTATGTTGTCCTGCAAAATGAAGACACTCTTAGCAAATGTGATCTGCAAAAATAATAAAATTTTGAGCATGGAGCAACCTTAATTACTCTGAATTATTCCTTGTCTTAGAAACTTAAAAAAGCATTAATCATAATGTTTTATGCTGCATGGAGATTTAATAAAATAAATCGTCATTAAATATCATTAAATACGGCATGATACATCAATTTAATACTAACGTACATGGCCAAAAGTATGTGGACACCTCTTCATATAACAGGTGATAAAATCAAGCACATACCAATGCCATCTATACGACAGAAGTATGGCACTGCCCTAGGAAGCAACAAGTCAGTAGATTGAATTCATCCATTAATTCATCCTTATCACAGTCCTTTTGGAATGGAATGTGTCGTGCTGCTCTCCAAACACTTATGGACCTGTCTGTGGGTGTGATGATTTTTTATTTTTTATCATATATGATATGAATAAGATCATCGAAAAAAAAAATTAATATTACACAAGGATAACCCGAGCAAATAAAAAATGTCCTAATCACCTAAGAAAACTAATTGTCATTTCCAAATTACCCCAAGTGTGTAAATGAGTGTGTGCTTGTGTACCCTGTGATGGACTGGCACCCAGTGGCATCCAGTGTACTCCCACTCTAGTGATGGGAAGAATCATTTTAGTGACTCGGTTCTTTGAATCTCGTTCATCAAAATGAACAAATCTTATTTTGAGTCATTTAGTTAATTTCCTTCTATTGATCAGAAATAAAATTAAATGTTACATGTTCAATAAACAGACCCTCAAGACGTCTACATAAACAAATTTCCACTCTTTTTCTCCGCTTCCTCCACTGGCTTCCTGTAGCTACCCATATTAAATTCCAAACACTGATGCTTGCCTACAAAGCTAAAAACGGCCCAGCACCCTCTTACCTCTCAGCTTTAATCACACCCCAACCCACACCATGTTCCCTCGGATCCTCCAGCACTGCTCGGCTGGTCCCACTCAGAATCGAGGAAGACATGCATCTGGACTGTTTTCTGTTCTGGCTCCTAGGTGGTGGAATGAACTTCCTCTAGACAACCGTACAACCGAGTCACTGGCAATCTTTAAGCGACGACTAAAGACCTACCTATTTTTTTTTAAGATATAGCTATAAGGATAGCTTATAACCCAGTAAGGATCATTTGTAAGTCTCCCTGGATAAGAGTATCTGCCAAATGCCTAAATATAATTACTGTATAATGCCACGAGTCCCTAGTGATAGGGTCGGTCAAACTGGATCCAGAAAGGGCAATGTGAGTGCAGGCTTTCATTTCAACCTAGCAGAAGCCACGCCCGATTCCACCTGTTTAATTCGTCATCCTTGGCTTTCACTGGTCTAGATCAGGTGTGGCTCTTGCTAGGTGGAAATAAAAGCTTACACCAACATCAGCCCTTTCTGGATACGGTTTGACACCACTGCTATAGAGAATGAGTGAATGAAGTTTTTTTTTTATTATTTCTTTTTCTTCTTCTTTTTTTTTTTTTTTTACATGGAAATACTCCTGTAATCACACTCAGAATACCTTGTGATCACATGTGATAGGGTGTAATTTGTCCCTAAGGAGGCTAACAATGCTAGGATGTAATTACAGGGGCATCTTAATTACAGTTGTTTTTCTTTCCTGAAAGAATGAATTGCTTGAGAACAAATATAATACCTGGAAGCTCTGCATTCCACTGCACAAGGCTTTAAACACAGAGGAATCAAACACTAATCTCTTCCAGCTTAAAAAATACAGTGAATTCCAACAGTACAACAGCTGGCAACAGTAACCCCAAAACATTTAACAATTTCCGTGCACTGTTTCGGATAGGGTTTTAACAAGGTTTATGTAATGACCCGAAAAAAGTTCTGAAATAACATTTCAGTTGGGTAACATTCAGAGGAACGCTTCAACAAGGTTTGTACAAAGTTTAACAAACTTTATTTGTTTGTTCTTATTTTTTTTTAGAATGTTAAATAATAAAGTATATTGGCAGAAGAGGACAACTCAAAAGGGTAGTCATGTGTCTTTTAAAGTGATATAAGATGCCTACACAAACATTATTAATATATAGGTTTTAAGAGTTATGCAAGACACACAATGCAGTAAATCAAAGTATTTTTCTTAATTTAGGTGAAATCACGTAAAAGGAAGCATCAGAAAGCATTCAGAGCAGGATTCATAGTTAATCAAGAAGCCAATATTAGGACATTTCTTGTTTTAGTGCATCAAGTAGTTAAGCATTCAACCACTCCAGCCACGGCTGCTCCTGTAGCCGCCACGATAGCCTGACCGGAGGCAGAAAGTCCAGCTGCCCCTAAATATATGTTAAATATTAAGTAATATA
>JAOVVA010231713.1:0-20370 GCA_028565275.1 Leiocassis micropogon | reverse complement strand
CCTAAATTATACTATATATCTTTTGTCATGTAAGTCTATACCAGTCCCAACAACTGGCTGGAAATTGTTGAATTATTTTTTTTTTTTTACATGATACTAATAATAACCAGTGCCCATCGAGGCTTGTAGTAACACCATTAGGTCAAAAATGCATGTAAAACATGCAACCATTTTGGTGTAAAATTCTGATTTACAGTATTTTTGGTTCTCTAAAATCAGCTTAGGGACAAAAATATATGTACACATGCCTAATATTTGATTAAATGACCTTTAACAGATGATTTTTGTAGCCATCACCAAGCTTCCGGCATAATTCTTGTTGATCACTTCATAAAATTGGTAGTATTGAATTAAATTAGTTGGTTTTATGAAACAGACCTGTTCATAAAAATGGCACATAAATTTTCCATAATGTTGAGCCAAAAATTTTTTTATTGTCTGTCTTTAAATTCCGTAACCAACGTTGACATGGGATTTGGGTCATTGTCCCATTGAAGCACTAAATTTCTTTAAAGTTCTAACTATCTGGTTCATATTTGAGGTACAGTAATGATGACATTGAGGTTGTTTTCCTATTACATTATTGTATTTATTTTGTACAATACACCAGTACCACTGGCAGCAAAACAGCCCCAATGTATGATGCTACCGCCACCATGCCAGTGTTCTTGGGGCAGAATGCCTTACTTCCTTTCCCCCAAGAGGCCTTTTCTTTGGCCTTAAAGATGTGTAAGGTAACTAAGTAAATTTACTTTGTTACTGTACTTAAGTACATTTTGCAAACCTCTATAAATTTTAGAGCTGCGGCATTCTTCTTGAATGGCAACCTTTCAGTCCATTGCAACGTAAAATATGAAATATTATGACAACCTGCTTAATGTTGAGAAGGTCCCCCCTTTTGCCATCAAATCAGAAATAATCTGCAGCCTGCAAACATCACTGCAGCCCACAAAGATTCTGGAAATAGAATTCCCGTTCTTGCTGCTGAGAACGTCCCCACATATGGTAGTTAGCCAAACCATTGTGTAAAGATGACTGTGGATGGTTCACTTTGATAGCCCCAAGTTATACAGTTGGTGAAGATAAATAATTAATTATCCTACAGTTCATACTAACATACCTCCTCTAGCTCTTGTAGACTCATTAGTGGAAAGTGGACTCTCTGGGGAAGTCTTGGTAAATTTGCCAGCTTGTTTTCCTTATCCTCTTCAACCCAAGTCATTAAGACCCTGAACACCACCACCTTGAGAAAGAGGGACATAATCATCTTCATGTTCTCTCCATGCTTGGTGGCTTGGTGGGTTTCCTCCCAAAGACATGCAGATTAGGCTTTCCCAAATTGCCCATAATGTGTGAATGAGTGTGTAAATGTTGATTGGAGATCCATGGTTGTATAAATGGGAATAAATACAATGGTCTCCATTGGCCTCCCTACACTAGTTGGACTACAGAGGTTCCTAGATGGATGGATGGATGGATGGATTGAAACTACTACATATTGTATATCTTTCCCATTTCAGCCAGTAAGTCTGTCAGTTAACTCACGTCAGAGTCTACACACAGCTCATCCTTCTCCAACAGATGCTCTAGTAGGGTCCAGGTCAGATCTTTACAATTCTCTCTCTCTGAAACTTGCTGAAAGTGGGCTAAAGAGTACTTTTTTGCTGCCCTACCAAGATGCTCCAGCCCATAGGTCTCAGCTAGAAGCAGAGTTTCCAAACATTAAGCATCATTCATATGATTTTTTAGAAAGTCAAAGCATAGTGTTTGTGCCCCTTGTAGCTGGAATTGCACAGATGCTTCTGTAAGGTCCCAGATGGTCCCAGCTTTAACTTTCCAGAATACATGAACTCCAGCAGGGATTCCAGTACCCATGATGACATGCCGTGCAAACACACCACTTCCTCCATGGAGTCACGTAACCCACTGCAAAAGAGCTCTAAAATAGTCTCCGAAGCAAGTATAATGCGATGGGCTGAGGGAGAGATGGAAAGAAAAAAATGCAGGTATATACAATACTTTTCTGCCTACTCTAAGAGCTTGTGCAATAATGCTCAGTTTTTAAATATTAAATATTCATAACAGTAAAACTTTGATTACCAGGGAAACGCTCCTCCATGATAATATCACAACCAACATGTCTCTCCACAGTGTCCTGATCACCTGCAGGCTCAGTTCTTTTTCTGCCCACCCAGTGGATGGAACCTCAGCCTTGCACACCTCTGCGAGCACCACCTCCTTTACTGGTTGCCTGTCTAACTGAGGGACTGTCCTGAAATACTGCCATTCTTTGATGGAGTGGTAACTGTTGCTCTTGCTGTTTTTCTTGCTTTTGCTGCTGAAACATTATTCCGTGGAAATAGAAGCAATTGCATTTACTATAGAACAACATTTACAATTTTGTGGCCTACTGTATAATATTGATTAGGTCCCCCTTCGCCACCAAAAGAGTAATGACCTGTGTGTTCTAACATCTTTCTATTGGAACCAGCATTAACCTTTTCCTCAATTTAAGCTACAGTAGCTCTTCTATTTGATTGGACTACAGAGGCCAGCCTTCACTCCCCATGTGCATCAGTGAGCCTTGACTACCCATGAGCCTGTCACCAGTTCACCGGTTTTCCTTCCTTGGATGACTTTTGGAATGTCCTGACTGGGAACATGCCACATGAGCTGCAGTTTGAAATTGCTCTGACCCAGTTGACTAGCCATTACAATTTGGCCCTTCTTACTGTAGCTAATTTTTTTTTTTATATCTTGTTACAGTGGCATCTGGAAAGTGGATGAGATATCCTAGACAGCAAGTGAACCTTTTTTGCTGAAGTTGATATGCTGGAAGCAGAAAACTGCAGCTCTTCTGGGATGTTCCTGGTCTGCAGTGGAGAGGACATACCAAAAGTAATCCAAGGAAGGAAAACCAGTGACCTTGTGACAGGGTCATGGGTGGCCAAGGCTTACTGATGCACATGAGGAGCAGAAGGCTGGCCGGTGTAGTCTGATCCAATAGAAGCGCTAGTGTAGTGTAATTGATGAAAAGGTTAATGCTGGTTGTGGTAGAAAGGTGTCAGAACACACAGGTCATTATTGTTTTATTGACCTACTCAATATTACGTCGGTGGTCATTATGTTATGACTGATTGAGGCCTGACCAAAAAAGTCACACACTCTAATAGTTGGTTTAACTGCCATTTGCTTTAATTATGATGTACATTCACAACCTTATTTCAGTCTTGTGTAGCTTTAATGGTTGGACAAGACCTTGGATTGAAGATCCTGAAGTCAAGCCATTCTATAAAGCCTTCCCCAGCACATCCCAAATTGTTTTTGATAAGAATAAGGTCAGGAATCTGTGGTGGCTAACCCATGTGTGAAAATGATTCCTTATGCTCCCAGATCTCTTTCACAATTTGAACTGATGAATTTTGGCATTGGCATGAAGAAGAAAGGAAAGAGAAAAATCCATTGATGAGATTACCTACTTATTCAGTACATTCAGGTAGTCAGCTGAATTTCTTATATTGCCACATTATGCTGCTGAGCCTAGACCTGATCAATTGAACAACCTTGGCTTTATGCACGTTCTTACTTACCATGACACACCCATCATTCTGGAATAGATTAAAACACCACTCATCACACCGCATGACTTTTTCTTTCCGCCACATTTCTTCTGCGAGATTGATGGTTCAGCACTAGGTTTTAGTAATGCATCTTCACTTTATTATTTCGTGTAATTTGAGCTATCTAAGTTTCTTTCTTTGCTTTATTTGGGCCCATAATTTTAACCTTCTAAAACACAGTAAGACTTTTTCTGTGACCACAAATATACATCATCTGGCATGTTTTTTTTTTGTTTGTTTTTTTTAGAATTGAGAAGCTTTTCAATTAGTAATTATCTAATCAAAGTAATACAATATACCCTTAAATGATCTTAAGTACTGTATTTGCTTATTTAAATCTTAAACAGCAGCTTTTTTGGCCAGTCAGTGCAGTGAGCCTAAAGATACAATAAATACTGTGTTATATGTTTTAGTGACTTGGTGATTGTCAGCATCAAGAAAAATATCACATGCTTAATATTAATACGTACAGTATACTAGCAACCATTTTACTTTATTAGAAAAAGAAAAAGAGCAAAAACAGTACAGGAGGCATAACACATTCTTCATTAACCAAAGATGTATGTGAAAATGTTTTATCATGTCCTAAATGTATCATATACAATTTAAAATAGTATATTTATCATTAATGCGGTCATTTCACAAAGCAAGGTGACCTCATGAACTAATAAAAAGCTACATTCACAAGGTTGTGCCAGACCGTACAAGACTTATATTGTTTCAATTTTTTTTTCAAGACTTACCATTTGAATCTCACAGAAAGGCAAAAAGTTTGACCACGTTTCTTGCTTAGCTTTAAATGATGAAATAGTAAGTCTGAGATCCCGGATAAAAGACAGTTATTTATATCACATTTCTAGATAGTATCCAGTCACTCTCATACAGCACAGGACAAAGGGAGTGCTAGAGTGTTATTGTGCTAATGATAGACATTGGCACTTTTAAGGTGTACATTTTTATTTAATAGCAAACTGTTATTTTTATTGTGACATAAAGACCTGTATAAATAAAACAGAGAAGACAAATTGTACAAGGTAATGTTTATAATATTGGAAGGTTGTAATTTTACATTGCACCTTACTCAACATAATTTTTTTTTTTTTGCATTTCTTAATTAAAAGCAAATTGTCCAGAATTTTCTGGCATTGTTTTCCCTCATTTGACATTTGATGCAGGAAGTTGGGGTCAGATTTCAGGGTCAGCCATGATATGGTGCCCATGGAGCAGAGTTAAGGGCCTAGCTCAAGGGCCAAAGAGTGGCAGCTTGGAACTGGTGTTTGAACTACCAACATTCTGATCAGTACCCCAGAGACTTAACCTGTTGGCCTACCAGTGCCCATATGAAAAAGTAACTGTGAGACACATGGGTTCATTCATAGGCTAACATTTAGGCCCCATGTATTTTAAGGTTTTAATGTGGGGGTAAAGGCGGCCCATATGAGATCCCGGGGATAATTGGCTGGTCCAAAAAGAGTCCTAATTGACAAGAAGCATGGTAAAACTGATTTTAAAAAAGGCTCAAGCTTTTAAGGGTTTATTTCATTTACTTATTTATTTGTGTGTGTGTGTGTGTGTGTGTCTATTTAAACAAGAAAACACTTGATAAAACTTTGTATATTAATATAAATAACAAAATCAGACAATTACTGTAGAAACAAACACAAAATACTTGGCAACCAAGAGTCAAAACCAGTCCAAACAGTAGCCAAAGTGAAGCCAGCAAAAGTTCAGGTACAGAGTAAACTTTGTCAGAATTACACAAAACCTGAAAAATTTTATACATTGAGGATTAAAATGTGAAATTATGTTAAAGTCCAGCAAAGAGGTTTGAGTTTTGAGCCTTCATGGGATTAATATCTTTAGTGGTTGGATGAGACTTAAGCTGGTATAATACATATTTTAACATAATAAATAAATAATATACAGTAACAATAACATACTACTCTGCCTTGTCAAAAAGTCACACGTGCCAATATTTAATCAAATCATCTATACCTCTGATTACAGCACACAATGTGGTGGCCAATTCATGAGTGAAAATGTGGAAGTCTTTCATCAGGGGAAAAAAAGACTTTTGATGTTTGTTATTGGTCATTCAATACATTCAGGTCATCAGCTGACTTCATTTTATTGTCACATAATTGAGCCTAAACCTGACCAACTAAAACCAAAGATCATGACACTGCCTCCAGAGGCTTGTACAGTGGCCAATATACATAATGGTTGCATCACTTCCTTTCTTACCCTGACACGCCCATCGCTTTTAAATAGGGACAATCTGAACTCATTCATCGAAGCCATTTTTTTCTGAATAGTCTCACTAACAAGTGGTTTTCTCATGGCCACACAGCTGTTTAAAGTCAATCCTGTGAGTTCTTAACACACTGTGCTAACTAACTATGGCTTTTACAGTAGGGTTTTTTTTACCATGCAATTTCACCAAGTGTTTAAGTGATCTCCAGTCATGATGTTTTTCCATAATATGCTGAAGAACCTAGTTTCAATAATTTCAGTAATTTCTTAGTTGCTTACTTTTCTTGATGCAGCCCAATAATTAGACCCTTCTGAAATGGCAACCTTTTTTTCCCAGCCAGTACTACTTAGAAAATTTGGAGAACGGAAGCAACGACAAGTCAGTGATTAGGGACACAACTAGTCCGTCACTTTTGACTCTTAGGTAGATGGTGTGGTGTACAGATAAAAATAAATTTGGTGACAGTACAGTGTAAAGCGAGAACGAAATCAATCAAATCTGAAATGAATGAGCTAGGATGAATATTCCATATATAAATACATTTTAGAAGAAATATTGGTAGTAATAAATTTTTTGAAGAAATAGGGAATGCATAGCAGAGCAGTATGGCAAAATTACCAAGAAATAAAGGAGAGAAACATGCAGAAATAGATCATTTAAGCATTAAACTGTCATTATAGGTATCGCTTTAACATAACTATTACTTAATGATGCGAAGTGGGAGAAAAATATAATCAAATACTGTAGGGTAGTTTTTGTTATCGCAAACAAAATGATGAACATGTTTGAACTGGACAGGATTCACCTAAATGGTGAAATCTGAATGATCAGATTTGATCTGAATGGGATCAAATTGTCTCAGTTAGTTATTTACTATTTTTACCAAAAAAATTACGAACCATTTTTGGCTTATTAGGGTCGTCTGAAGTAACAATTAACAGTGATAACAGTGAACACAAGCAAGTAAACTAGCCCACCAATGGGAAACCAGATTTTCCGGACTACTCTCTTTTAGTCCACGTACTGCATGTTTTCCTGAGTATCTCATCTCATCTGTCTCCCATATACAGTAAGCCCTATTCACAACATCTCACTTTTAACTCGCGCTGAATGGCAATTGCAAGCTGGCCTTTTACAGATAACATACAGCAGTACAGTAGTACAGTAACCAAAACAGTCTCTCAAAACTTCAAATGTTATGTATTACAATCATTTATACTTATGAGTTTGTGCAGTCAAAATGCAGTAACTCACTTAACCCTTTATTCATTGTCATTTAATTTTACCCTCATGGTTTTTAGAGGTACCCATTACAATCTGAGTCTAATGTAAAGTATTTGTTCACACACATAAATTAAGAACATTTCTGGAACAAGACATAGAATGATCCTAACTAGAATGATCAAAAATGTTCTGCCACAGAGCTTCTGTGATTTTCCGAAGCTCTTATTCCATGAATGGTATCAATAACCCATTTATGGCTGATGCAAAAAGACAGACAAAATATAAATGTACCAGTGCAAATTTTATAGATGTGTGTGTCTGTGTTATTGACCTTGTAGCACACCCTTCATAACTAAAGCATACATATAGTGCAACCTGTAAAATCTGTGCAACCTGTAAAACCGAGCCTAAAATTATTACAAATTATATCTGAAATGATATCATTAACCATGCAACAGCGTGGCTCTGTGGTAAGCATTGCCACAGAACTCTTGGGGTCCGAGGGTGGATGGTTGGCCTTATGGAGCTACGGGAGAAGCGTTAACAAGCTGACGAGGTTGCTGTGGTGTTAAAGGGGACTGTAGTCCTTGAGGACCTGAGTGACACCTTTAGGAGCGATGTTTGGTCAGGTCTGTGCTCTAAACACTCAATTCCAAAAGGACTGGACGTACACCTATGAAGCCATCCAAACCATTTACATTGGACTTGGAGAGATGCGCTTCCCTCAGATTCACATGTTGAGAAACAAACTCTTGTTCCCATAAACTCTTTTTTGTGTCTGAAAAATTGGGGGAAAAAATGTTCATCTTTGCTAGTTTTTTTTTAAATGGTTATGACATTGTTATATAAAAGAATCAGTAAAATACTGATAAGCATCTGGTGTTCTCCAGGTATTATATTGACCCTTAAACAAAATAGAACGTGTATTCTTCTGTTTTATGCAGATCACTGTTTCAACTTTGACTAGTTTGAAAGAATAAAGTTTTTTTTAGGTAATGGCTGTATGTTTAAATTGTTGGAGTATCGTCATGCCAATTTGTTTTTTATACAAAAAACAATTACTTAAACCAACTACATCAAAGGCTACACAGTTTGGCTCACCTATGTTTACCCTGTAGATGCTTCCTGGTGAAATTAATTTTCTACTACTGTTATACACATGATCCATAGCGGTATGTCATACTGAAACCTGGCAAATGGCCTCCTACGCTTTATTTATTTTATTTTTTTATACTTTTATTTACTTGTCCTAGATTGGGATTAGGTCTTAGGGTTACTTTTGATCTGTTGCAGGGGCAGTGGTGCCTCAAGAGGTTGAGGCTTTAGGTTGATGAGCAGATGGTTTGGGTTTTTAAGCTCCGCCACAGTCGGCTTGCCACTGTTGGACTCTTTTCCAAGGTCCTTAACAATATGCCCATACAAAATCACTTTGCCGTTGCCAGTCCCAAAGTCCAAATGTAAAGCCCAGGCCTGGGCGTACCGATAAAAACCACCAGGATGAACAAAAACTTTCGAACTTTTAATGAATAAGTTTTGTAAATGAACTTGATCATATAGAGCAGGGTTCTCCAAATCCAGTCCTGGAGGGCCAGTGACCAGCACAGTTTGTAATTCACCAACACCTAAACATACCCACTGAACCTAGTAATTAACAGATTAGTTAAATCAGCTGTGTTTGAGAAGAAGAATCACCAAACTGTGCTGGACACTGGCCCTCCAGGACTGGATCTGGAGACCCCTGATATACAGTAGAGCTACATTAAGTCCCAGAGTATGAATGCAGCATGTGTACCACAGACATGAGAAGATATCTACAGGGTTTTTGCAAGAAGCAATATGTTTTACTAAGCTAGATTTATGCAGGACATATAATCTCAAATATCAAAGGCTACTTTCAGTACTTTGTGACACTTTAACCAAGACAAAAATGCAATATGATCATAAACTTTGTACAACCTCATTAAAAGTGAGTCTTGAGCAAACGCTTTTGCTTTTGTTCTATACATGAAGTAGTTTAGATTTGAAAATGACGGGATTATTCTAGTAACACACCCAGTATCGACAGTACCTCAGTAGGAGAACTTAATTCACTTAAATTAATACACTAATCAACTTTTTTTTTTCATTATCATTAACTCCAGTTGATGTCTTTATTTAACTATGCTGTAAAGTGGTGATGGTTTTAAGAGAAACTTAAATTTCTATATTTATATCATATATTTATAGATATTTGTAAAGGTTATGTTTTTGTGTAGAAATATTAAATATCTGTCCTAAAATTAGGCAAATACAACTTCAGACAAACAGCAACAATCTAATATTTTTAGCGTTTTTAATCACCTGGGGTGATGATTTGGGCTTGTTTTTGCAGCCACAGAACCTGAGGACCTTGCAGTCGTTCCTTCTCTGTATTCTAGAGGTAAATGTGAAGCCGACAGGCTTGGGTCGGGCAACAGGACAAGGATCCAAAGCACACTAGTAAATGTACAGTATATCACAATGGCTAAAAGATTAAAGAATAAAGGTTTTGAAATAGTTTAGTTAAAGTCGACCTCAACCCAATTGAACTGCTGTGGCGGGCTGTTAAGAGAGCTGTGCATAAACGAATATTCAAAAACCTCAATGAACTTAAACAGTGTTGTAAAGATGAATGGGCCAAAATGATTTAAGAGACTAATAGTCATGCATGGAGTCCCTAAAGTTTGAAGGACTTTGACAAGGGCCAAATTGTGATGGCTATGGGATCAGAGCAACTCCAAAACTGCAGCTCCAAAACAGCCAGCATTGAAAAGGAAGGAAAACCGGTGAACTGGCAAAAGTGTCATGGGTGGCTAAGGCACAATGATGCACATGGTTAATGCTGGTTCCTATAGACAGGTGTCTGCATCACTATTTTTGTGCCAAAACTCATCACTTTAGTCCCTTGCTGATCAGTCTGCTCTGTGTTTCCTATGTCTTGTGATACTCATTCTTCCTTTGTCCTCCTACATCTCCAGTTATCATTGCTATATAAATACTACTACTACTAATAATAATAGTATTTAAAATTATTATCATTATTATTATTATTATTATTATTATTATTATTATTATTATTATTATATTGCTTATATGCAGTACATAGTGTAGTGAACTTGAACTCAGGTGTGATAAACCTTGTTTTAACAGGGGGTGGCAAACACTTTTTCACAAAGGGCTATGTAGTTTTGGATTTTGTTTCCCCTTAATAATAAAAACCTTGACTTTAACTAATATTTAAATTTGTTTGATGATCTGAAACAACAAAGTATGACAAATGTGCAACAAAATAAGAAATTAGCAAGGGGGCAAACACTTTTTCACACCACTGTATATTGTATACATATTGCTTGATTATTTTATTAATATAATTCTTGCTATCTTTTTATATAAACAAAATGACATTATATTACAAGTTAAGCCCAGTATTGCATACGTTGTGGGATCAGATTGGACATAATTATTTATTATTATTTTTCAATTATTTAATTTAAACTTATTTAACAAATAATTTATACCACCTGCTGGACAAAATGACAGTTTAGTAAAGAACATGATCAGCACCTGGTAAGACCATGGAGCGATCTGATTGGACATAGTAATAACTATGAATATATTGACAACGGGGTCAACACATTAATAACCTACAAGGACATGCCTAGGAAGTAGTATGAACTTAATAAATGCACATTTTCCATTTAGATCTCATTCCCGCTGTTTTCCTCAATATTTTTAGAAGGCAGAGGGAACTTCATGGTCCTCATCAGTGTGTGATGGGGCACTACCATATTATTTAACGTTTTAAAGACATTCTGAACAAGGTTATCAATAAGTAAATGATCATAATTATTGAGTCCTTGTGACACTTTATAGAGATTCATTCTTTGAATCAGATTTACTCATCTAATCTTTGCTGTTTTTTATGAGGTTAATGATTGAATGTAATTGTTAAGCAAGAATCTAACCCATGTATTAAAAGCATTTAAACTGACGAAAATGAGAGAGAGAAAAATATTAAGCAATGTTCTGTAACACAAAACATATTTCTTTTACCTGATTTGTGTACAGCCAAACATTTTTAAATGTGATTTAAGTTAGATGCTTAAACAATAATAAAAAAAAGCGAATGTTATGAATATAATTCCTTTTTGTCACTAATGACAAACTCAACCATGCACTAGCCCCACCCACATATAGGGGAGGAGTCTCATTATAGGGTTAAGTATAAAAGTAAACATCTGTAGAGATGAGAGATGAGAATACTAGAGATAGATTTACAGAGCTATTCAAAATAGGAAAAACTAAGCCATGAAAACCAAGAACTAATTACTCACATTTTACAAAAAAAAAAAACAAAACTTACAGAACAAATCAAAATCCTCATCAGCTGAACCTCATATATACTAAGGTAAGATACAATGCTTTCTTTCAAGAGGTGAAAATCATTAAAGAGTAGCTTGCTGATTTGGTTGTTGTATGTTGCTCTTTATGCTTTCATCTTTAAATTACTTAAGTTTCAATCTACACATAATTACCAAATCAAATTGTCTCGCCATCTCAATAAATTCATAAATTCTAAACCTATGTTTTAATTAAATGATTTAATGTGTTACCTCTAGAAAATATGTAATCCTCCCTCGGTGCCATTATGGTTTTAGCAAGATGAATAAGACTAATCTGCATTCAGAAGAAAAAAAAAAATTCATTATTGAATAATATCAATATTAATAATAAATCTTTCAATGTGTCTGTATTTGAAATGCAAGGAGAGATGTCTATTTAAACATCACTTAGCTCTTTAAAATTACTGTGTAAATGACTCACAGACTGAACTGAGCCTTATCAGCTGAGCGAAAATGTACTAATGGATCTCGTGCTGCATATTCTACCTGACACACCGGTGAATGATGTGTTGGCACATGTGATGATGTACTGTACACACGTACGGAAAATTACTTTGATGAGCTTTCACATTGAAATCAAATACAAGCAAAAATATATACATTGATGTTTAGTTGACCTAAAAATATAATTAAACAGTTTTGTTTGTGACTGCATACATATCACTTGATCCCAAGTTGCTGACTGTTATGTCTTTTTTTGAACAGTACTTTTTATTACACACATCAATGGGGAACTTTGTCTCCAAACGTAAGCGGATGGATCTAAGTGGTGTGCCTCAAGGTCCCTTTTCTGTTGCTGGAGCTGTTGCACAACAATACCCATGTCAGGAAGAGGGTACTGTTGGAGCAAATGGGACTTGCAGAGCTGGTAGTGAAATTAACCTCAGCATGGAATGGGAAACCCCCAAACAGGCATCTGAACACCAGAATTCCAGGCAGTCCATTTACAGCACCATGGATGCAGTACCTCATCTCGAGTTTTATACCAACTCCATAGGTCATCAACGACGTAGCAGGCCATCGCTGGAGAGTCTCCGCAAGGTTTCTGAAGTAAGTAACCTTTTAGCTACTCCATTCAGTTGATCTAATCTGATTGACCTTAAGATCCACCAAGATGTACAGACTTGTAGTCTTAGAACTGGTGGCATCGTGATGTAGTGGTTAGCACTGTGGCCACTCCAGTGTTTGCATGTTCTCCCCACGAATAGTGCCTTTCCTCCAGGTACTCTGCTTTCTCCCTAAAGTCGAAAGTCATGCAGATTTCCCATAGTTGTGCTCTGTGATGGATTGGCACCCAATCTAGGTTGTACCCTGCCTTGTGCCCCAAGTCCCGTGAAATAGGCTCCAGGGCTCCCATGACCCTAAACAGGATAAGCGGTATAGTGAATGAGTAAGAGTGAGAATCTGACAACTACCCTCTTATAGGAGAAAAAGGTTCAAACCAAATGCTGAAGAATTCTCTGAATTGTTCCTAAATGGCTTCAAGTAGAAGTTAAGGGTCCATAACTACCAAAAGGATATAGCAGTTATTTTTACATGGGTTACACTGAACAAATCAATGTATTATTATATGACTTTCTCTATTTATTAATTCAAGCTGATGGTTGGCTGGAATAACCATCAGCCTCACACCAGCAGTCATTGCTCTAAGGGGAGGTAATGCTGCTGAGGACCCCAACCTTCTGGAAAACTACAGCCGCACACATACTTACACCCCCATTATAAATGCTAATCGGTCTACAGTGTGTCTTTGTAATATGGGGGAAAACCAGAACACCTGGAGGAACCTCACCAAGCACAAAGAGAACATGCAAACTCTAGACACAGATCAATGGCGAGCTTCAAACCCCTGACCCTGGAGGTGGAAGTCAAAACTACCAAGCCGACATGTTGCTGTATACTTAACTTCGGCGCATTTGCTATAAATCAAATGAATTAGTGTATAGTCACATAGTAGTAAAAATACACCATGTTACATTTAATGTGATGTATTTACGTGTGTGTTACAGGATTATGAACTAAGTAGTAATATGGGCGACTTGAAAACAGAATCAGTGATCCATGAGGAAGAAGAGAAGCAGCAGAACAGCAGTACTAAAGGGAAGACCACTCAACCAGTCCGCTTTGGCTGGGTAACAGGTGTCATGGTGAGGGTGTGGCACATGTGATAACATTATTTTAAGTGTCAAAAGATCCATTGATTTATTGCCTTTTTGTTTTTTGCAGATTCGATGTATGCTGAATATTTGGGGAGTAATTCTGTTCCTGAGACTGCCTTGGATTACAGCTCAGGCAGGAATCCGTAAGACACAATAAAGTGATTTGCTGTAGATGAGAAAGTCATGAATTTGGAAGATTTCTTCTTTAGGGCAGTATACCTCGAAATGACTTATTTTCCAACTATTGTTCCTGCAGTTTGTACTTGGGTTATCATCCTCCTGTCTGTAACGATAACCTCAATCACTTCGTTATCAGTGTCGGCTATTGCCACCAACGGAAGAGTCTCCTCTGGTGAGTAGCAAAGCCAATATAAGACTCCCAACTAAATTCAACTGTTCCAAGTTTTGACTTGATCCTGGTTTTATAGGTGGTGCCTACTTTATGATTTCACGTACTTTGGGTCCCGAACTGGGAGGTCCAATTGGTGTGGTATTCTCTTTTGCCAATGCCCTTGGCTGTGCGCTCAACACTGTGGGATTTGCAGAGACTGTCCGAGATCTTCTTATTGTAAGAATTTTTTATAATAATATCAATGACACATCAATTTACCATTGTCATTATTGATAAATTCTACAGCAGTCTTAACCAGTGATAGTCTAAAACTAAAACGAAATTGTTAATTAACCCAAGACTGTGTGTGGCGTCTGTGTTCTGTTTTTTTTTTTTTTTATAACACAGCAATATAATGCTGTCATGGTGGATGCAATCAATGATGTTCGTATAGTAGGTGCAATCACAGTCACTTGTCTTTTGCTGATCTCCTTGGCTGGAATGGAATGGGAATCCAAGGTGAATATATCACTTCAAATCATCGATTTAACCTTAACTTTTTAACCCTGACTTTCCGTTGTATGAGCGGATCATTTCTACAAATTTTCCAGACGCAGATTTTATTCTTTCTTGTGCTGATGGTGACCTTCATTAACTATTTAGTCGGGACTTTGATCCCAGCCACTCCAGAGAAGCAGTCAATGGGCTTCTTCAACTACAGATGTGGGTATCTAGAATTATAAAATCTCTCAGAAGTTTTCAATCAAATCAAACGGTCTAGTTTTCCAAAACACAATGGTATTTTTTGTTCCTTAAGAGGTTTACTTATTATTTATTTAACATTTCAGATGAGGTCTTTGCAGACAACATATTTCCAAAGTGGAGAGGCTCACAAGGTTTCTTCCAGATGTTTGCCATCTTTTTCCCTTCTGCAATTGGCATTTTGGCTGGAGCCAATATCTCTGGAGACCTAAAAGTGACAACACACACTTTAAGCAACACTTTAAAGCAGTGTGTAGAGCTGGACTGGGGTAAATAGGTTACTAACATGTACTCATGGTGTGTTTGTTGCAGGATCCTGAGACTGCTATCCCCAAAGGAACACTAATGGCCATTTTTTGGACAACCATAAGCTATATAGCCATAACTGCAACTGTGGGTAAGTGTTTAGAGAATAGTCTAATGAATTACAGCTTTTGTTTTTTTTCTCTTACTTTCATTCGGATCTCATTCTCTCAGGTGCATGTGTGGTGCGTGATGCTTCTGGAAACCTGAATGACAGTTTGACACTGAATTTCTCAGATCCATGTGAGGGTTTAGGATGCAAACTAGGGTGGAACTTCACTATGTGTGAGCAGAGCCAGACCTGCTCTTATGGCCTGGCCAACAACTTTCAGGTATTGCTTTTCTGATTTTCTGATTTCACTGATCCCATTCATTATGAATCCCATTAACTTGTCTAGTGTTATGCAAATCTATATATAGAAGGGGCGTTTGAGTCAAACCCAGTCTTGTGATGAAATTCCTCATAAATGAAGACATAAAACTGATTGACATTTACAAGACTTCAAGTACAGTATGGTGATAAGGTTTATAGTAAAACATGTGAATAATGTAAATGTTTTAAAGAAGACCGTAAAAGTCAATCCCAGCCGAGGTGGCTTAGACCCCACTGCAGTCGTTCCAATGAACATTCAGTAAGTAGAACACTTGATCCTTAAAAAAATGACAGATAACTTGTCACCAGCATCTTTTTGTGAAAATGGTGCACACAATTATTCTCGAACAATACTTGCACATTATAGGACTCGGCTGGAAGTTATTGCCAGATCCTGTATATAGTTCTGAAGATGTTTGGGACATTTGAGTTCCTGGGAGGCCAGAGTTTCAGATGTGATGCAGGCAGTCCAATCTTGTGTTAGGCATATTGAGAACTTTCTTCATTAATGATATCCAAACACTAGTGAAATACTGGGATAAGTGCATTAGTGTAGCAGAAGATTATATAGAGAAATAAAGGGAGCTTTACTCTCTTAACTGTTTTGTTATTTTGCACAGTCAAAAGTTCGAGATTGACTTGAACACCCTCACATATACGTAAAATAAACTAAACAAGAAAAACAAAAAAATATATATTTGTGAACTTTTGGTCATCTTGCAGTTTTTATTTTGTGCTTTAATACTATATGAATGAATTCTCAATGACATCAACATGAAAACACAGCACTTGGTTCAGATCACTTGTTTAAGGTACAACTGATGTTTAACATGTACTTTTACTACTGCACTACAAAGTCAATCATACCATATGTGTGTATATAATTGTGTGTATGAAACCGAATGATAAAAATGTTGAAATCAAATAGTGTATACCAGTTTAAGCAGGAACAAATAAACCTGTGCTCTCTTAAACAAAAAGTGATCATAATATGCCTGAACGATGTATGCCTGTACAGTCTTTATTTACCTTTAGTGTAAGAGAAAGCGAGAGAGTGAGTGAGAGTGCACCAGCCAAAAGATTATTAATGAGAGATTAAGGGAAAGGGTTTTAAGTGTTTTGTCAGTAACGGAGCGTTTAAAACACTTAATGACTTGTTAATCAATAGCTCATGCAACACATTCATTTAGGGGGATACGAAAATAAAATGCAACGTTTATGTACCATTTTAACATACTCACGCTATACTGTGGTTCACACGTCAGTGCTTGTAATTGTTTTTTTTGTTTTTTTTCATATACGTTAAGGTGCTCAGTATGGTGTCTGGTTTCGGCCCCCTCATCACGGCTGGCATCTTCGCAGCCACTTTATCATCAGCTCTTGCTTTCCAGGTCTCGGCTCCTAAAGTCTTCCAAGTAAGATGCAATACCAGCCACTCGTCACCACCAAAATGATGTATCATGTTAAAAATTATTTCACATACTCATCGGTTATATTATCAGTGTCTCTGCAGGGACAACATATACCCATACATAGGCTTCTTTGCAAAGGGTTATGGGAAAAATAATGAGCCACTGCGTGCATACATTCTGACCTACTTCATTGCTTTGGCCTTCATCCTGATTGGTAAGTTTAAAGTTTATCGGTTAGACATGCACAAGCATCAGTGCTGAATCGCTATTTGTAATTTTTTTTTTTCACATACACAAAGTGCTCAGTATGATGTATCAATTTTTATGTTTATCCATTTCCATGTCTGTTCAGGAGAGTTGAACACCATCGCTCCTCTCATCTCGAATTTCTTTCTATGCTCCTACGCTCTCATCAATTTCAGCTGCTTCCATGCTTCCATCACAAACTCACCAGGTGAGTATACAAGACTCCTGTCGAACATTAAACCCATAAATGCTATGTAAAAAGTGTTATGTTGTTATGTAAAAATATATCATGGTGCACTGTTTTAAGTACTGTGCAAAAGTCTGTGCACATGCAAATACAGTAAATGCTGTAGAGCAATGTTGTCTCCAAAAAACTTTAAAGGCCAGAAAACAGTAACTGATTAATAATTTATTGCAATGGCGGCACAGTGGCTTAGTAGTTAGCACTGTTGTCTTCCGCCATCAGGGTCCGGGTTTATTTCCTGCTTTGGGGTCCAAAGACATGCAGATTAGATTAATTGGGGTTCCCAAATTGCCTATAGTGTGTATATGTGGGTGTGCTCTGTGATGGATTGGCACCCTGTAACCTGCCTCCTGCTCTAAGTCTCCTGGGATAGGCTCCAGACCCCCTGTATACAGGATAAAGCGGTTTAGACAATGAGTGAGTATTTGCTGCGACAACACCTTAGTGCAAGGTACAATTTGTGCAGTTTTATAAGGAAACTAGCTACTAAGTTTTACTAAGCATCGTGCAGAAGCAGCCGCTGTTATGCTGAAGACGTTGACTGCTGCACCTGCTTCTTTTTTGCATGCAAGCCCCAGCAACTTCAATTTTCTTTTGTTGTCTAAAAGTGGTCGCTTATATAATATGCTGCTTTCTTTTCTGGCATACACATATTTGCCCGCGACTTTTAATTTTGTGGTGGAATACTGATGTTTGAAAATCAGAAATGTTTTTGTAATTTTACTGTATATTAGTGGACTCATTCTAACATGTTATTGAGGGCATTTGTGGCTCAGTGGTAGATTTCTTGCCTGCAATGTGGAAGGCCTGGGGTTGATCCTAGCCACTGGATGCAGTGCCGGTCACAAGCCTGGATAAAATGGAAGGGTTGTGTCAGGAAGGGCATCCCGTGTAACACCTGTGCCAAGGACAGTTATAATGATATTGCGTCATTATAATGATTGCATAATTATATAGTTGCCTCACAGTTGTTGTGATAATGGAGGAAGAGTATAGTTATATAAAAGCTATAATGACTTGTTTCATTGTGCAACCATATTGTCACTGCCACTTGCAGGATGGAGGCCATCTTTTAAATACTACAGTCGCTGGACTTCCCTGTTCGGCGCTGTAATCTCTGTGGTGCTGATGTTCCTGCTCACCTGGTGGGCTGCTCTTATCGCTTTCGGGATCATCTTCTTTTTATTAGGTTATGTTATGTACAAGAAGCCAAGTGAGTAACTCATGTTAATTCTTTTGAAATCTAGATCAAAGAAATATCCATGAAAAAAGGCACTTTAAAAAGATAGTCATGTACTGTAATAGTCATGCATTTCTTTCAGAGGTTAATTGGGGCTCGTCTGTCCAGGCTGGTACTTACAATATGGCTCTGTCCTATTCGGCTTCTCTTGCAACTGTAGATGATCATGTCAAGAATTTCAGGTAAGAGCGATGCAATAGTTGCCTTTGGACAGGATTTCTAAAGGGCAACATTGGCTGTGCTCTTATAGTTGGAAGGGTGGCATTCTCAAGGGTGGAAATTTGGGTTGAACACTGGGGGGTTGAGATCTCCAGCCATGTATGGGGTGTCTGAGGACATGAGACATAACAGAACAGTGCCTGCAGTTACTTTTGTGTGCTTGAATAAACACAGAGGATGGGTTGGACGCAACCAGGTAGTGTTATTCTTTGCTTGACAGTTGCTTGCTTTGGTAGCTCAGAGGCACTAAGGCACTAAGTTACTGATCGGAAAGTCGGCAGTTCGGGCCCCAGCTCCAACAGGTTGCCATTGTTGGGCCCTTGAGCAAGGCCCTTAACCCTATCTTCTCCAGAGGCACTGTACCCTGGCTGACCCTGCACTCTGACCCCAGTTACGCTGAGATATGCGAAGAAAGAATGTATATGTAATGTATATGTAATGTATATGTATATGTGATAAATACATAAACAAAGGGCTAAAACTAAAACATTGAATCGAGAAAGCCAACCACTTTCTTATAAAAGTTAGTAATTTTATTTAATAACTACAATATTATACTTGTGGAGTAAATTAGGCCTATATGCATTTTTTTATTTTATTACATCCTAACACCATATCAAAGGGTGTCTTTGAACTCAAACAGGAAGGTGAATAGAATGCCACCATGTGACTTAGAGGAAGCACACAACTGCTGATTGATGGCTGTCAATTAAAAAGTGTCAAATATGAGTCATTTCCGCTACTTTCGGTAATTTGGGAGGAACATCTGAAAAAATGTAAAAGCTCTGTAAAACTCCTTCATTTTGTTAAACATTTTTTAATGTTATTTATCTTTCTCTATCCTTCAGACCTCAGTGTTTGGTTTTAACTGGCCCTCCAAACTTGCGTCCTGGCCTGGTTGACTTTGTGGGCTCTTTCACAAAGAACGTCAGTCTGATGATCTGTGGAAACATTCTCATGGTGAGATGAAGACTCTACTCTGGTTTTAAATAATGGATTTACTCAAAGCCATCTGTGGCCAGGATCCAAGGGAGCACAAAATAAAACTGTGTCTCTGGGTGGGAGAGATGACATTTGCTCCTTTCCCTGCCAATCACAGCTATATTAGCCACATACAGGCATATGTGAGCCCATGTTCAAGAGAGAGGGAAGATAACACTTTGCTTTGAATATCTTAGCCTATGCTTTGAAGCAGCACAAACAGAAGTTTGGAAAAATGTTTGACTGGCTTCATATGTCTTGGAGGAAGTACTGCATGTTCTCCCAGTACTTAATGGGTTTCCTCCCCCAGTCCAAAGACATGCAGATTATTCTAATTGGCGTTCCCAAATTGCCTGTAGAGTGTGAATGTGCATGTGAATGTTGACCGGAGATCCTACCACGGTGGTACAAAATAGGAATAAATACAATGGTCACCACTGGACTTTAGCGGTTTCTAGGTGGATGGAGATTTGCCTGTATTTGCAAGTGAGTGTGTGTATATATCCAAGATCCAAAGAAATTCAGGAACAAATGAGAACAAAAGTAATTGAGATCTATCAGTCTGGTAAAGGTTATAAAGC